>JAFFZR010011756.1:2978-18681 GCA_018397195.1 Lethrus apterus | reverse complement strand
GAGCTCAGTTATGTATGAATAACAATGGACGACTTTTTGAGCATTTGATGTAGTTTCTGTTGCTGAAGTACTTTACTAATAGTAAATAGTTACGTACAATTGTGTTTTATTTACTTTTTAGTAATTTTTATACTTTGTTTCCAGGAACAGGTAGGCGTAAAACAAAAAAATTCTGATAATTTTGTTATTTTTACAAATAAACCCAAAGTGTTATACAATATTGAAAACAGCAAATTATGTTCTTTTAGATACAATCAAAGCCACTTACGATTTGTATTTAAAATAAGAAAGTTAGCTATGAAATCTCAAAAATTAAAAAAGCTATTTCGATTAGAGTAACATATTCGGAATCTACGTAAAAAAGTACCTCAATAATGTTAAAATACTATTCCGGTATCTTTTCATCGAACTGAGCTACAAGCGAAAATTTAAAATGCAATTTTTTTCTTTTTTTGCGTGTAGCGTCCATACCGACCATTATTTTGAATGTTTCATTTTTTTAATAAGTAGGCCATGATGTAGCGCACATTTTGTCTCATTTAACCAACTCTCTATCTCTTACAGTTTACGAGATCCCAATAGTGAGCACACTATCTGGGACAACCTGAATATCTGTTTACTAATTGATAAAAATTAAATTTTACATAGAATACTCTTGTAATAGTCCAACCGTAAGATGAAAGGTCAAATTTTAATATAAAATAAGTAAATGAGTATCAAAGCAAGGAGTTCGAAAATGCGACTGACGATTGTTTTTTTTTTAGTATGGCATTGTAATCAGTAGAAAAAACTACACATTTTAGGTGTATTGACCAACACCGCAGCTTTTCTACTAACGAAATGATCCCATGTGCGGTGATTCTGTCTTTTGTTTTTCATTTCTGGTATATAGTAGTATAAGAAGATTATGTGCAAAATTTGGCTCTGAAGTATGTGCAATTGTTTTGTTGTGTGGACCATTGCAATCAGCGGAAAAATCACTACAACTTTGATAATTTAACCGACTCTGTAGCTCCAAAAATAACAAAGTTAGCAATAGTGCCCCGTTAACTTTGAACAACCTGTATATAATATAATAAATATTACTAAACCGAATCGAGATAACAATTTTTAAATCAATCATGTCCGAAAATATTTTGATTTTTGGACCATATGATGTACTATATAGGCAACGAAAATTACGAAGAGTTAAATGTGGTTGTTCCACTTAACTAAATAAGAAAACGATAATTTTGCATGCATCTGTGTTGGTCGTCCCAAAAACTTTCCGACCAGCTGTATATACCCAATCGCCCCACCAAACTCAACAGGTGAACCTGAGTTACCTGTGCAGTCAGTTCTTTTACGGCAACCAACAAGTGTTGAACTGTCGACCCTCAACCCGCCGTCAAGTGCCTTATACTCTTAGTGCCTTTGTGTTTGTGTTGAATCGTCAAGATTTCCCTGTTAGTATATTCGTATTATTTCACAAATTAGATTAAATTTGTTTCATTTAAACGTGAGGTTTCTTTATTTGTTATACATGTGATTGGTGTGTCGGATCAAAGGACTTTTTGAAAAAAAGATCTTATTTTACAATAAGTTTATTTTACAAAGAAAAACGCTGTTATGTCTTTGAAATATCAACCATTTAGTTCATTCAATTAAAAATTACATAATAGGATGTATTTATTAAGTTATAACTGGAAAATTAAAAACTCGTTTGGATAAAAATACACATCTGTGTTTACGGTTTTCGAAAAGTAAACAATATATTTTATACGGATTTAATTCCTTTGAAAAATTACTATCAAACACTTGAAAGTAATCGTAAAACCCAATTAAGAAAGAGCAAAATGTTTTGATATTTTTTAATAATTACGGTAAACATATGGTCTTCCATTATTGAGCATTAATTTATGAAAGTACGTTGTTGAGATATAAAAAGATAATTATTATCTTCGTATTGCTTCCTTCGCTGAATAAATTAGACTGCAAATTATTTTATTTCCAAGCAACATTTTCAATTGCATTTATCTATGAAGAAAGTTTTGCTGAATATTTTTCGTGATATGTGGAATTCCGTCCCTGGAAAAGTCTCGCTTAAACCATGTGCTTTACTTGTGCCTTGAGCCCACTCTGGTTTTGCTATTACTTTTAATTTCATAATGTTCATATTTATATATTTTTTATCATCTCCTCTGTTTTACAATTTATTATTATTATTATTTAAGAAAATTATTTTAAATCTTTCCCTATGAATGGATTTCTACATTATAATTTTTTTTCAGTTGAGTAGGTTTTTGTAATTAAATATCATCACGTGCTTGTCATGTTTAAAAAATGCATTTCTTGATTTTTTTCTGCTTGATTTCCTTGACATAATAATATACATTAAAAAGTATAAAGAGACCATTATAATTATGCAAAAATGTCAACCTTAGTTATTGTTTTTATAAGAAATGAAATCAGTAATCAAATGCCTAAGAGGTAAAGGGTTTTTACCTACCTACCTCCACCACCTCATTAAACAAACTAAATAAATAAGCTTTTACTAAACTAAGTCATAATAATTTATTTAGACGTAAATCATTATAATTTTGTTATTGTTCATTACTAGTGGTAATTTTAATGATGTTACCAATTAGGTGTGTGCGTTCTTTATTACATAGATTTTTTCAGAAATTAATTTACAAACAAGATTGAATTACTATAGAAATAGTAAAGTTTAAAAAATATTTTTTGTAAATTTAAATTTTGAATTTCATACTAATTGTGTTTATTGATTATTTATTTATTTTTCAGGTTTCTTTCGATATTGATCCATAAAAGGAAGTATTAACGAAAATCACGTGCTACAAAAATAATAATTAATCTATAGACATTTCTTTTAAATGCTTAGTGTTAGTTACTAATTAAAAAACTTACGTGCAAATAATGAACAGTGTGTTTGGAAATACGAATTTAAAGGAATAATCTCTAATAAGGTAAGATACTTTCACGTTGGTAAATGTTCGTTTAAATTCGCTCTTTATGTGCGAAATTCGCAATTTCATTTGCAGAAATTACAAAAACATCTGTGTGACATCAATTCGCTTCATAATTAAATTAACATTCTTGTTATGTACAATTTGGAACAAAAATTTAGAAAATCTTTTGTTTCTTTACACATTTTTAAAAAAATATATAAACAATAATTTTGTAATACAAAGAAATTTAAATGAAATGCATTAAGATCCAAGTTTTTGAAATATACAGGTTGTTAAAAGTTATAGGTGCACTATTGCCAACTTTGCTATTAGTGTAGTTACATTGTAGGTTAAATTACCAAAGATGCAGTGATTTTTCCGCTGATTGCAATGGTCCATACAAAAAAACAATTGCGCATCACGTTTCAGAGCCAACTCACATAATTAGATTTTTTAAATGAAACAACAAATCTTCTTATACAACGAAAAACAAAAGAGCTACTACGACTCTTTTGTTTTTCATTTCTGGGATATAGTACTTTTTTAAATGTTAAAAGTGCCATTTTTCATAAAAAAGGTTTAATTAATCTGTGCATGGCTTTTAAAATTTTTTGTTCGAAGTATAAATTATTTTGTCAGCCGCCATCGTTGTCAAGATTTGTCATTTGCCTTTTGAAAATTTTAAAGAACTTGAGCTATTTTATGAGTTTTATTCAAAAAAATAATAAAATTTTTATGAAATATATTTAGATCATCTTGCAATACATTTTTTAAAAACATTATTTGGTTTACAGATTTCTTTTGTCATTTCCTTACACAAAAGCCCTTGCACTTTTATATTCAAACAAAATTCAAACTAAGTTATAAATGGCGCACGTACAACAATTATTCTTACATGTCTTGCCGGATATTGAAAGTAAATCAACGTGTAAGACTTTCATTCTAATAAAACTCGACTGCCTTGGGTTTTATATTCATAAATAGTTCAGAGTTGTTAGCTTTGTCGCTAAACGCCTGATAATTTTCGTCACAACTGTTAGAATTTTCATTGTATGTTATGTTTAAATTTTTAGAGTCAATTTAATAATATTTGCCGTCAAATATTTAGTTGTTGAGGGATTAAGGGTTGTTTGGAAATGTAGGTTCGTATCAGGTATATTTTCCAGTATCTTTTAACTCAAGTTTGTTTGTAGAGATAAGTTTTTAGAAAGTAAAATTTATGATCTCTTGTAAACATAAATTTTATGTATGACATTTATGAATTTGAAACAATTTTAAATGCAAATAAATTTTAATCGAACTTTTATATGCATAATAATTATTATTATAAATTATAAATGCATTAGCAACGATAATTTTTTTGTATTTTGAAATTTGCATTTAATAAGAAGTGAATTTCCATAATATACGTTAATTTGAATTGAATCATCGAAAACGATGATTGTGACGCTGATTTGTCACACAGGTAAATGGTTTGTCCGCACAATTAATTACAATTATTGGCAACACTACCACTTAATACATTTAAAGGTACGTTCAAATTGCATACTATCTATACTACGTTCGTAAATCCGGAGGAGTAAATTACAATTCTCACTTAAAATATTCTCTCACTGATTGGCTACTTGCGAGACACGTTTACACAATATAAACTGCCGTATTCGCAACCAGATTTCCGATATTTAATGTGTACATGTGCTGACAGGTGTCGATTTTAAAGTATTTAAAAAATCATTTATTGTTTATTAACAATATAAAGTGCAGCAAGGTGAATTAGTTCAATTTGATTGTATTCAAATCCGGGGACAAGTACTGTAGTTTCACCGCCAAGGAAACGCCCCCGTTTGGGGCATTTATCAATAAACTTCTCCAAATTATTTGATTAGTAAATACTAGTAAATAGTTATTAATAAACAAAAAAAATATGCCTAGAAATTAAAAATTTATTACATTTTTCTCCTTTAAAAGTGATTGCAGATATTCAAAAGAAACTGTGTGTTATATTAACTTTTTATAATGAAAGACAGGAGAAATACACAAAATCTAAAAGAAAATTGCACTAAATCGCATCTAACAATAACCGAACAAAAGTAGAATTAAGTTCGAAAATTGTTCTAGTGTAATTCTCCCTTATGTATTTACTCCTCCGAATTTACGAACATAGTATAGTTACATATTATCATCATAATTACGACTTAGAATGTAATTTCCAATTAGTTCTACCAAGTTTGTTATTAATAATAATTTTCCTTACATAAATTTAAATTTAAAAAAATTAGAAACAATGCAATAATGTCTATTAATATTGAAAACAAGTTTGAATCAATATTTTGAATAATGTACAAGATCCTGAGGAGCTTTGTTCTGCGTCAGTATGAAGACAGCAATAATTTGATGCACTCACTCAGTCACGATTATTATAAAACTAGTTCCTGGCGGTGGAGCTATAGAGAAGAAATCATTACCTTTCAATTTTAATCCACGTCGAAATTGTGCAATTTTACATAACCACAGATTGTACGTTCTTTAGTTTTTCATCTTGCTTAAACTGTTCCTTTTAATAATAAAATTTAAATTAAAATCTGTATTTTTTTTATTAAGCCATATGAAGTAAAAAGATTTTTTAAATTGCTTTTCGAAGATAAAGTTAGATCGTTTATTTCTTCGAAAATTTAATTTATTTTTTATTCTTACGCATATAATGGACAAAAGTAAAATAACAAATTAATTGCCATTTAGTATTATTGTCAGAATCGAAAAAAAAAAATAATGCTTTTTGGTAATTAGATCAAAAAATATTTGGTATTTTCTTACGAAACGAAGCTAGTAGTAAAGAAGAATTATTTTTTGAATTTCTTTTAGCGAGGAACCCTTTTGGCGTTTTTATATTCTATATAACATTACAAAATAAAATAAACTAAAAAATTAGAAAAAAGAAGATATTTGAAGATGAGTTTACTGATGGAAGAAACGTTCACCACATCTCTCCATTCATAGATCATTATTATTGTTGATTTTAGAATTGTTGATCCCTTTCGGTCGGTATATACAGGATCTTTCTGAAATACGTCTCACTATTTTAATAGTTGATAGCTGACCTTGGTCCAAACCCAAATCCGCAAAAACGACGGTTCTATCTTTAAATTTTCGGAAAATATCATTTTTTTCATACGAGCATTTGATTCTTAATACGGTCCCGTAGCCATTTTCATGTTCGCTGTATTGTCAAATGGCTTCCTTTGGCAGGAACAACATGAAATGTTGCAAAAGAACTTTGTAATAATTGGGCGTTATTTTCATATTTTACTCAAGAATAAAATAACCGCCATTTTTACATACTTAGGTTGCGACTAATGTTAGCTATCAACTGTTAAAATATTGATACATACTTATTTCAGAAACATCCTGTATAACTATATTCCACCAAGATATACTATACAATAGAAACATTCGCTCCACCAATTTCTATAAACTTCTCTTTTCCTTGTTTGCGGCTTTGTTTTTTTTTTTTTCTTACACTTGGCTGTATTTACTTTTGACATTAAATGATCATTTACGCTAAAATTATTTTCTATGTCATATTTTAAAAATACAACCAACGAAGTGGGAGAGTTAATTAGTGATCTAACAGGAATGGAGAGGGTATTTCTCTGATTTGTTAAAAGTCATGGATGATAATAATCCCATTGAAGAAATTGTGGAGAATACCATAAGTAATAATCAAGACCATATTGAAGTTAAAGAATAATAAAAGTGCTGGAGAGAATGAGATACAAGCAGATCTTGGCCAATTTTTGGAAAATAGATTAATAAATCTTATTGTGGAAGTGTTGGAAAGAATCCCAAATACCTGGAGAAATGCAATTATTATTAATAAAAAAGGGGACAACATGGACTGCCAACAACTTTAGAGGGATTGCGCTCTTAGATGTAGCGTATAAAGCAGTCGCCCTGTTAATAAGAGAAAAACTGTGTTTAACAATAAGATATTTGGGAGAATACCAAGGAGGATTACAAAAAGGCTTATCCCTTGATCAAATTTGTATTAAAGCAAATCCTTTATAAGACTTGTAGGTTTATTATTTAAACGTAAATAGTTTTGGAAAAAATATTCATTCATATATTGTTAGAGGTCAACTTTGTGGTAGATCAGGGGTGGGCCAACAAGTCGATTTGGTTGATCTCAGCATTACTCCATTGTACTCTACCTTTTGAGTTTTAATTACGGAGCGAACCCAACCCATACAGCCCTCGAATTTTATCCCAAAATTTTAAAAATTGTACTCTTTTGAATTTCAATTACGAAGCGAATCCAACCCATACAAACTCATATTTATGTTTAGTTGGTGATCGCGACACATTTTAAGAAAAATAGTCGATCATATACAGGGTCTTCATTAAATAAGTACAGATATTTTAACAGGTGATAGCTGACCTTAACCCAAACAAAATCCGCAAAAACGGCGGTCCTATCTTCATTTTAAATTTTCGAAAAATGTCATTTTTTTATCTGGGCATTCGGTTCTAAGTACGGTCCACTTCCTTTGGTGGGAATAACATGAAATGTTGGAAAACAACCTTTATTGATGATAATTCGGCGTTACTGTCATATTTTACTCAAAACTTAAAATATTTTTTTCTGGCACACTCTTCAACATAGGACCGTCATTTTTCCATATTCAGGATTGGGCAATCGTCAGCTATCACCTGTTAAAATATCTGTACTTATTTAAGGAAGAGCCTGTATATAATGAAGTTACCATAGGGGTGTATGGTACACTACAGGCCAAGCTGGCTAATAAGTAATAAGGTATGAAGAAGAACAGCATGATATTAAAAGATTTCTGTAATTAATTTCTGTTATTAAATTGTTGCTATGATTGGAGTTGGAATATGAATTAAATATATGAAGTCCATATTCGATTTAAGCAAAGTCAATTCCTATTGTTTATTAACAAAAAGAAAACTAATTATAGAAATGAAAAAATCGAAAACTATTTTAAAACGTACTCGACAAACATTTTATTTTCTGTACTACTGATATTTTAAAACGATCCGTCGAACATTTAAAAACATCTGGAATGTGCTGATGAGCATGATTGCCAATTGTTAGTTAACTTTCACGTTGTAACACACCTTACGTTTGTAACGAAATATCTCGCATTTATTTGATTTGAATTAATAGAACTTCGTTCATATAAACGGTAATGCGTGGATGTGGATTATTTGAAAGTCGCAATCTAATAATTCCATTCATCGGTTTGCGAATAATTTATTTTCAAATTCAGTATGAAATGTTATGACTCACGGTGTAACTTTATATTTTGTATTTGGATGGAAAATTTTAATTTTATAGGCACATAGGTTGGTAAAAGAATTTTGTTAAAATTGATTTTAAAAATCTAATACATAATACAGTTGTTTCATTCGAAATGATGAATTTGATAGTTTTTCAAATTAGCCTGTTACTCTAGAAGTCCGTCCATACCTCTAGAGCCCTATTAATTGTACGCCAATGGTGAATTCTCTTGACGAACAATTAAACTATCCAATGAGAGCATTTATATACGAGGTACAATCAAATCCAATTATTATTTTAGGAAATTGTTGCCAACTTACGTTAAAACAGCATTTAGTAAATTTATTTATTTTCTATATGTAATACTCATCAGATATTTAAAGTAGACTCATATTTCTGTATTACCCCCCCCCCTCGTCCTATAAATAACAAATCGTTTCAAAATGTATTGTGCGACACACAATGCATGTGCTATTTTAAGAATAACACCATTGACTTAATAAAAACATTAATAATAATATAATAAAGATATAAACTTTCGTTTTCAACAAATTAATACCGCACAATGTAATAAAACGATCAACTGGTACCATTAGGCTTGATTTTAAAAACTTGTCTGCCGTTTGTATCTATAGAATGTGGGTTCAGCCGTTCGTATCACTTTCTTTCGAATCGTTTCCGTGGCTCAGTTAATTGGAATGGCACACGCCTTGTCTAACCGCGTGTTATATATTTTATCTATAATTCAGCTGAGAAACTTTGCACAAACTTTCCTGTTAAGCTATTACGATCGCAACACGATTTTATTATGACGGAAGTGTTTTTCTAGTTTTGATCGATGTAAAGGGCTTCATAGTGCAATTTATTTATTATTAAAAAAATATATATCAAATTGTGGTGATGAGTTTTTTTGATCGTTTGTGAAAATGTGGGTGAGTAATTTTTACTGTTGGATTAATTTATCATAGAAAAGTTCATTATGTCCACTCGATGTAATTTTAAATGTGAAAAGATGTAGAATTTATTAAGTTTTAACAATAAATAAGATTTTTTTCGTCCTTAATTAAATGAACGCTTTTCTTCTATACATAAGTTGTTATAATTATAATGAATTCTTACGATATATTAGACATCAATTTGCGTTTTAATAACACATACCGCAATCTTATATTGCAATTCTTATACTTGTCAACAAAATATAGTCTTTATGGAACGGCTTAAAAAGGTTTGAATTCAAAATGATTCTTGCAGACAAAGGGAGTGCCTCCAATAGAAGAATGTTAGAAATGTCAACGTAAGATGTATAACGGTCGTGGGCATAAAGCAAAGCTGGTTTCTTGTATCTTCATGGCCAAATTGCAGGACAACATTAAATTTTAAGATGAATCATTTTCACGTAAAAGGATTTTGCACGTTACAAGGTTTAAGAATTTTTTATGCGAATTTTTCAGAAAGGCGCTACAAATTATTTGTCTATTAACACTTTTTTGTATTGTGGTTCCGACAAACAAAGTAATTATTAAAATGCCTATAAATTGTTTTTATGTGTGCAAAATTATACACGCGAAATAAAATGAGTTTTAATGGCTATTTAATAGCTAAAAAAATGAACTTGATGAAGGCGAACTTTATAGAGCAAAAAATACACATTACAAAATTTAGCAAAATTAAATAATATTTGGACAAAATATTCCACAATTCGGACAAAATGCATCTCATCACAATTAAGTTTTAAAAGACCCTAATTAAGGTAAGGTAAGGTGACGAACCCTGTAAGGTTAGTGACGTGACATGCCACGTAAAGATCTCGTTCATTTCGTCTTTATATACGGTTTTATTGACAAAAGCTATCGAGCTTTATTCTTTTGTTTTACAATAGGCTATATGTTGCTCTTTTCGTGTCGCGTTAAAATTTTAATAATTTGTATCGTGTGCAAACTCGTGTGAAATCGTCGTGTGCAAATCATACGAGATTTATTATAGAGATAGATGGCCACCACCTCAGTTTTTTTATATATTATCGATTTAAAAAAAAATTCTGATTACGCCCCTCACTAAATTGTACTTTTAGGGTATGTTACTTTCCCTTCACGGTAAAATACCAGTCTACTACGATTTAAAATAAAGAGCAAAATTGAAGAAATCGTATTAGGGATTTTTTTATCAAAAAATGTTGTTAATAAAAGTTGTTTAGAATCGTTAAAATAAGCTAAATTTCATTAAAAACAAAACACTTCGAAAAACTTTCTCAAAAAATTGTCCAGAAAACTTACAAATTTGCCATGATTTTTTATTTTATTTGTTTAATTCAATTCAATAACAAAAAAACGATGTTTAATAACTTAAATAACAGTATTTTCAACTACATCACAATTCGCACGTATACAGTTGTAAATATTTTGACATTTTCAAAACTTTTGTTTTTAATGAAATTTAAGGGTTTAGCTTATTTGAATGATTCTGAACAACTTTTATTAAGAATATTTTTTGATACAAAAATCGCTAATACGTCTTCTTCAATATTGCTGTTTAATTTAAATCGTAGTAGACTAACATTTTACCGTGAAGGGAAAGTATCATACCCTAAAATTGCAATTTAGTGACGGGTATAATCAGAAAAAAGAAATTTTTTAAATCGATAATATATATATAAAAAAATACTGGGTTGGTGCCATCTAAAGTGAGACACACTGTAGATGCAAGTATCCAGGAATTATTGAATTTACAAAAGTTTCTTATCTACTCATAATTATAAATTATCTTGTCATTTAAATAACACAGCAATATGTCACTAGATAATGTGTCATTCTTTTTCATTGTTTCACTCTCTCCCTTCGTTCTCCATTTTTAAGCAATTTGAACCTTTCCTTTATAAATCTTTTTGATTTTTCCATCTCAGCATTTTGCATCCATGCAAATTCATATTTCATATTCTTTGTTCCTCTAACATTCATTAGCGCCCTTAACATTTCCATATCTAAATTATATAGTTATAATAACCCTATCACTTTCGATAGGGTTTCACCGATGATGGTTTTCGGGATTATTTTTTCGTCAATTTCTATATTTCTTTTTTAAACAAACGTTTTGAGGAAAATTTCACGTTTTTTTAATTAAACGGCCATAACTTGAGAACGAAATGATATTTCTTAAATGGTATGTTCACGCTCGGTTTTTCAGTCCCTGGAAAGAGCCACCCATAAGGGTTAGATGGTGCGAGTTTGAGCGATTTAAAATTTTTGAAAATCGAAAAAAAAATTGCCTCTTCCTTTCACGTCCTGCTTCAATCCATATATCTTCCCTTCCCAATCCATATATCTTGTATGTACATATTTCTTTTTGTGTACTTTCTTTCTATTTTTTCTACTTCCTTCATTCTTCTCTATGTTTTTTTAGGCCTCGTCTTCTGCTGAAAATACAAAAATCTGTCAATGCAAAAATATGTATAATCTAGCTATGGATAAAAACCTGTCCTGTCTCGAAAAATAAATGTCTTGAGAAAACTCTACAATTAAACTGTAGTACAGTCGCTCAAGATTATTTCAAGAATTAATAACCAAATTTAACACTATATAAACAGCAAGAAAAATTGAAACGTTGCAACCGTAAGAAAATCAGTTCTTTAATTATACATAAGACAACCATATTTAAGTGTATAATGTTTAGTCATGCAGTTATTTGCTAGTTATTTGTAAGAAAACGGTTGTAGTAAAAGATGATCACGAATTATGTTATTTTTGCATCGTAATTACAAATTACGTCATTGTTAACGGCAAAATGTTGTGAAATAAAATGTCATTATTTATTAAAACAGAATTTAGGAAAATGCAAGAAACGTCCCGCTTCAATTCACAATCCTGTTTGTGATATTTAGCACAATGGTCTCAAATGCTTTTGTTCCGAATGATTATTAAATACACATTGAATAAACAGAGATCTCGTTCAATCTTACCAACCACATGCCGTAACACAAAATCTAAAATAAAAGCTACATGCAGCACTCAACATAACAGTAATAATAAATCTTTATTATCTTGTTTGTAGAAGATCCTAAGAAAATACACTAAATAATACACATTTACCTACATTTTTGTTATGACTTACCTTTCAACTTACATGCCCCATGTTTAAAGAAAATAAAGATGAGGTTATTTACTTTGTAATTTATAACTTAGATTATAGCGAAGTGTACTTGAATTACAGTTTGTTCCGTACTAATCGCGTTTATCTAAATATTTTCAATTTGTTGAAACTAATGAATTTGTATAAAAATCTTAAAAACGCAATGCCGAAAGTTAATATGATTTTTATAAGTTATATAATTTTGAAATTCAAAGGGAATTAACAGAGCGTGATCATCGTATACAACAAATGGATTGATACAAATTATGCGTTAAAATAAAATAAAAGGCGCATTGAAAGACTTTAAATAAATTAAATAATGTTGCAAAAAATGTTGCAAAGAACGTCAATTTAAAGAATATTAAAATTAAAAATATAAAACGAGACACTAGTTCAATACTTAAATTATTTGCAGTACTTTATTTATCTCTGAAAAGAGCATTAGATATGCTGACATAATTAGAATGAGTACGTTTAATGAAATCCGACATATGCATTAAATAATTTAATGGAAGATAAAATTAATACACACAATAAGTAAACATTTCAATTTACAATTAAGTAGAATATTGAAAGTGTATTTCGACTTGCAAATAAATAAGATGCACTTTCTACTAAAATAAATTATGCAATTACAACGAACACTTTCTTTCTACAAAATTATGCATATTTTTGTGTGAGTTGTTTAAATAAAAAAATAAATTTATATGGCGAAACCCATCTGGGATAATTTCTCAATTTTAGTAACGTATGACTTGGTAGAGAAAAATCGCATTCCTACATTTCCATACAGATTTATCGAATGCATATTAACGGTGACTTTTAAGGAAAGCCGAAGGCGGTGGTGGTGTCCTTCAAACGTACTTTATGAAAGTTTGTGCGAGTTAATGATAGACTATGTTTCTTGCAATTTCTTTTAGCTTCATTTTATTACTTAAATTAACGTCGTTGATCGAGATTGGAGTTTTATCAATAAATAATCTGCGAGCAATAATTTAGTTAAAATTTTTCAAAATCATATATAAAATTAATTGGAGATAATGACCACAATCTGTTATCCTAGTGACTTTTATTTCAGGTTTCAAACGTAAACTGTACCAGGAAATTTGTTTATTATGATTTTTAAAATTATTACGACCCATTATGTTTATTTTTATGTAACAGTTATTATAACAATTAACAAATTCCAAAATAATTCGTTGCGTTCCATTAAATAAATAATTCTGATTCAATTTGTTCTGATTGAACGAAACGTATAAACTTTAGGAAAAAATAAAAAATGAATTTGTAATTTTGTTTGAATCATTTTCTTCATTTCAAATATTTACATTTTCACTTTCCAATTTCTCGTCGATAGTTATCGTCACTAAAAATAAGTTCTAAGATTTTACTTAAATTGTTTCATTTGCACAACTTTCTATAAAAAAAATATGCAGAAATGGATGGATAATTAGAAATCAAATCTAATTTAAACCATTAGAGAAATATTCAAATAAGTTCAGGTTCAGGTTTATTGAAATTTTTATATGTAATATTTTTCGTATTTTCTACTGGTTATAGTCAAGGGTTTCTTTTAAATAGTGATCTGAAGCTCAAGCCTTATAATTTTTTTTTTTTTAGTAACAGAAGAAAACATTCCAGTTCTACCATCTTTTTCAGCAGGTTCCGTTTTTAGTGAAGTTTCTCTAGTCTTCATTTCATTTTAAGCTTATACTTTCAACTATTCATGAAAAATGATGAAAACATATATAAATAAATATTATTTTGAAATGTTACTGGGTGAGACTGTAAAAAAATTCACACTTTTTTTTGAAATATGCAGGTCTTTAAGTTTTCAAGAAAAAAGAAAGTTGAATTGTCCCACCTTTTTGTTTATGTAACACCTAATTATAATTAATATTCTTCATTTATAACTAAAACTGGGTAAAAACATTCGTTTGGAAAGTGTATATATTACCAATCGTAAATGGTAACAAAATAAATTTTACTTTCAAAGAGGAAAAAATAACGTTACCCAAGATGACATAAATGAAAGTTGATTTTAAAAAGACATTAACTGAATTACGTAAAACATAATTATGCCGATAAAATCAAAGTACATGGATAATTACGAGCATTCGATTTTGTAAATAATTGTTATTGATTAATAATCTATCATTAATTGTGTAATAAACAATGATTATACAGAAAACTATCTTTCGTTAGTCATTTTGAAAATCTTATTCGTTCATTGCCTACACACACACACGTCAAACGGACGTAGGTCATTAGAATTTACTATGAAGGAATTTTTTGTCAATTTTATATTGTCATGTGAAAGTGAAATTCCCCGTTAACTGAAAACTTTGTTTTATATTCTTTGTCGCAGTGTTGCAAACGACCTTGCAATTACGTTGTAATCAATCTCGTATTCGACCCACTAAGCATTAATCGGATTGAATTATTCATTTCTTGCGTCAACAGATATATTTTTTATAGGAAACTTTATATATTACAGTTTTAAAGATTTTGTTGCGTTCTAGTTAGTGATAAAAATTTAAAATACGGTGTCGCTATGTTGTAATATAAGAATCTGATGTTTCTTAATTTAAAGGTCCGTAGAAACTAAAGCAATTTATCGTCTATCGTTAGATTTAAGCTAGTTCTCGACGTAACTTGTTCTCTATACAGATTATTATTATATTTTAAAAATTGTTTCTAAAATTTAAAATAATTCTACCGTTGTGATGTGAATATATTGTAAGAAGTTGTAAAGAATATAAAATGTGTAAAAGCCTATTTCTTTGTTACCGTTAATAAATCATTCTTTATGTAAATCACGTTTGAGGATATCGATAACGTACAAGAAGTCGGCATCAGCCACACATGGAAGCAATCAACGTTTTAAAATTGAACGTCTCGCATACAAAAGACGTGGGAGAGAGTTCATTAAATTTGTCAAGTTTACTTATTCTTGCAACAATATCATATAATAAGGAATTTAATTCAATATTTATTTAGTTACATAAAAATAATTAATATGAAATTTTATTAAGTAAAAATTATTACTTTTATATCAATTTGCACGAACAAAATGCAAACATAAAATTTTCAAGCTTTAAAATTGCAACTTTTACCTGAAACATTTTTTTAATAAAGTGAATAGGTAAGGCGTAATAGACCGACCACAGATAATTAGCACATCCGGTATATATTCTTTATAACCTAACACATTGTAAGAAACAATTTAATAAAAAAAAAAAAAAAAAATAATAAACCAGTTCCAAGCATCATTGAAGGTTTTTTCCAATGATGTTATACATAGGAACGTGTTAGGTACGTAATGGTCAGAAAT
>JAFFZR010011755.1:0-18967 GCA_018397195.1 Lethrus apterus | reverse complement strand
TGAAAAATGTAATAATATATAGGGTGTTCCATTTAAAATATTAAAATTCATCGTGGTTGCGCACAAACGAAACACTCCGTATAACTGAAAATAATTTTAGGTGGTGGAGACCGTTAATTCAAAAAACTTTTGTCATAACATATTTTTTGTATTTTCCATAACAACGGAGATATCGAAGAATATCGCACTAATGGGACACTCTGTATATGTAATGACTTGCCAACTTAGTTAATATGGCCGTAAATCAGCTTTTGGCAATCTTGCAACAGATACAATAGGATTAACAATCCCAAACGTTCCCAGTTTGTTTCTTCTATACGTTCGTTTTCGACACAATCCTCGTCGTCTTCGACGAGTAAAGTTCAATTTAAAACGTCTTCATATTCGTATCAAATTTGTCGTTGAATTTTGTATTTTCCGCAAAGATATTTAATCATTCGTGCGTACAAAATAGACGTAAATTTCTCTTAAACTTTATAATCGAATTTTATTGAAAACTCGCTGTGTAAGCATGCAGGTTTAATAAATATATTTGTAGATATTTTTTATAAAAGCTCTTAATAAAAAAGGAAACTCGTGCGAAGAAACGATGCGATATTAAAGCGACGTATAACAGTTTGGAATAAAAAATCAATTGATCTATATAGAGGAGTATTGCAGAAAGTGGAGTGGGAGACCATAGGAAGCCTGGAGGAGATGATAGTGGTCATGAAAGAAGCCATACCCATAAAGGAGGTAGGGGCAAGAAAGAGGGATGGATGGTACGACGCGGAGTGCATAAAGGTAAAGAAGAAGCTGAGGGAAAGGATGAGAGAATGTAGAGAGGAGGGAGGCAGAAGTTGGGGAAAGTACGACAGTGACAAAAAAAATATTTAAAGAACTATGTGAGCAGAAAAAGAGAAGGAAGGAGAAGAGAGACATAGAAGAGGTGAAGGCTCTGAAAGGGGAGGCGGAAATATGGGAGTATATAAGGAAAAAGGGCAAGAGGAGAGACGGGGCAGAGGGAGAGATTGATCTGAAAAGCTGGAAGGGGTATTTTATGAAATTACTGGAAGGGGAGAACGAGGGGGCCCCGAAGGAAGCGACTGAGGGATAAACGATGGAGGGGGAATTGGTGAGTGTGAGTGAGCTAACCTATGAGGAGCCACAGGCGGCCATAAATAAAATGAAGAAGGGCAAGGCGGCCGGCGAAGACGGGGTGGGGAGCGACAGCTGGTTAAACGCTACAGAAAGCTGTAAGAAGAGACTGCTGGACCTCCTGAACAAGATATGGAGAGGGGCTATGGCAACACCAACAGGGTGGGAGTTGGGGCTATTGGTGCCGATTTGGAAGAAAGGGGACAAGAAGAGGATGGAGAACTATAGAAGGGTGACGCTCATGGACACGTCATACAAGATCTACGCGAGCATCTTAGGACGAAGATTTGACAAGGAGGTGGAGGAGGGAAATATGCTATCGGAAGGGCAAGCCGGATTCAGAAGGGAGAGGGGGACAGGGACAATATTTACATACTGAATTACTTGGCGGGACGGGAAACCGTGAAGAAGGGAGGACGTCTGTACGCTGCATTTGTGGATCTAAGTGCGGCATTTGACAGGGTTGAGAGAGGAAAGTTGTGGGAGGTGATGAGACGTAGGGGAGTAGAGGAAGGGATAATAGGAAGGATAGGGAGGCTGTACAATAAGACAAAATGTAGAGTAAAGGTCGGAGACAAAATGTCGGAAGAGTTTAGGGTAAAAAAGGGGCTACGTCAGGGATTCCCGCTCAGCCCAATACTATTCAAGCTGTATACATCAGAGCTAGAAGACATGCTGAGGAAGGGGCAGGATGGAGGGGTGAAGTTAGGAAGGGGAGTTTGGTCGCTGGCCTTCGCAGATGACTTGGTGCTCCTGGCGGAGAGAGAGGCGGGCCTAAGGGCTATGTTAGGACGGATGCAGGGATTTTTGGATAGAAGAGGATTAGTGTTGAACACAAGGAAGACGAAGGTGATGATATTCGGGAAAAGAGCTAGAGGTGGAAAAGAACCGAACTGGGATTGGAAAGGGGAGAAGATAGAGGAAGTAAAGGAATGGATGTACTTGGGGTGTGTGCTGAAGTGGAACCTTCGAGGGACATATCAGGTACATCTGTGAGAAGGCAATTAAGGCAGAAGCGGCGCTACGACGGACGGTACTGAACAAAAGAGAGGCAAACTTTGGGGAGGAGATGACATTCTGGAAAAGCTGCGTAAGCAGCATAGGAATGTACGGGGCGGAAATTTGGGGAGTGAAGGGGCAGGAAAGAGTGGAAAAGTTACAGCTAAGGGCATTGAAGAAGGCGCTGAACTTGGAAAGGACTACGCCAGGCTATATTGTACTGCAGGAGACGGGAAGGGATAGGATGGAGGTGGAGACAGCGAGGAGGGTGGCGAGCTTCGAATGGAAAGTGAGAGAGAGAGGGGAGGACAATTGGACCAGGATGGTGCTTGAGGAGATAGTTAGGAGGGCAGAGAGAAAGGTAGAACTATCGAGCTGGGAAAAAAGCAGAATGAAGATGTTTGAGAGAGGGGGGTGGTCGGCAGGTGAGGTAGAAAGGAGAGCTAGTATGGAAGGAGATGGAGAGATGGAAGGCAGTGGACGGCAGTGGAAGGCAGATAAGGGAGGCGCAAATACAGAACGCAAGGTACAACGGGAGGTACAAACACCTGTGTGTGTATGGGAGGAAGCCCGAGTACTTGGACGGATCGAGAACGGGAAAGGAAGAAAAGATAATCGCAAGATTCAGGTGATTGAGTTCAGAGATGGCCCGATGTACCACGGAGTTTTGAACGTTTCTGCGCAGCGTGGTGATGGGATTTGACATTGAGTAATCTATCTGTGTGGGTAGGTTTTCTGTACACAGAATGTCCTAGCTTGCACTTGGGTATTCGATTCATGAGTACATCGAGGAAGGTTATGCGTTCATTTGTTTCCGTTTCCATAGTGAAATGAAATTTGGGGTGGTGGGAGTTAAGCTGTCGGAGAAAATCGGGTTTCCTGACCATCGAGCCAATGTAGCAAGCAAACTAGAACTGAACTATATTTTCTTTCGTAAACTTTTAAAAATACACCTGGACTTCTCCAACATTCTTGCCCCGGCCCATTTCGAACTTGTCTTCATTTGCAATCGGAAAAGACGCGCCTTTTAACACCCAATACACAAAATATAGACGCGTCTAGACCACGTCCACCTCAACCTCTTACAGATGATATTTCACATCTTTTTGTAGCCCCGGAGATGTCCCTTACGACACTGGACGTAACGTCGCCAAATCCATCCATGATCCGGAAGCCAAGAATTTACTTTCTATTATTTTCTATTAAAAGATTTTTCTTCAATTGGATAACATTAACCTCATTACCTGAACCATGTTCGGTGTGGTCGCCGAAGAAAAATTAAAACTTTTAGTAAGTTTATATTCCGGATCGAAAGTCGACGTGTATCCCTTGATCATGACGGTCTTGGCTGTGCCGGGTTCGCCTGAAAACACACATATTTAACAACGACTTAAAAATATCCACAATTAACCTATCAATAAGACGGCTTTGTTTTGTTTGGCGATGGCGTTTATGAGATATCCGGTTCGCACGTTATCAACGTTGGGAACCAATATGCTTGCGTATTCCAAAACCTGATCCGGGGGATAAAGGAAATCTTCCACTCTTTCGGACCAGTGTTGCCATCTTCCGTTTTCGCCCACCATGTACTCGAAAATCGTTTCGCCGGGTTGGCATTTGGGCCAATCCAATTTGGACTGAGCGACCGCGAATTCTTCCATTTTTTCCCTGTCGTCGAGTTCTAGGACGGCACCCAGAGACCACATGACGGCAAACAAAAACAGGCGTTCGAGATGTTTATCGGAAAATACCTCTGAAAATGCAACATTGAGATCAAACAATTCCATTCCGGATCGATAAAATTACTATTTTCTTCCCCGACATCTAAAATTCCTTGCAAGACGTCGGTACATTGTCGAATGTACAGCGCTTCTCTTATAAACATTTTCGGCTTGAGACGCGCTTGCAAAAATGTGTGCAGATCGTTGTAAATTTTACCGAAGTTTAATCTAAGCGTGTCCGCTTCTTGTATAGTCCTTGTCTTCAGCCATGCCTGCAATTTTAATTTTAGATTTTCCACGTTTCTATGCGGCGTACGCTGGAATAGGCTTTAAGATCTGTACGCGGCCGAAACGAAACCCTCCCGCTCCGTCTTGGACAAGTGGTGGGGATCCAAGGGAGAAAAAAATTACTTACTTCTAAAATTGGTTGCCATGGCAGAGCCGATGCGCTAATAAACACCATTCCCATTCGAGAAACCGTGGCCGGGCTGGCGTTATCGACGTTGTCTGGCTCAAACACCAGTTTACAAGTCGGAGACATCACGATGCGATCGCCGTTGGCCAACGTTAACGTTTTGTTATCGTCCAAGACCGAATTTAAATTTTCTATCCATACCGCATCGACGGGACCGTCCAAAACCAACCTAAACACTTGGTTAGTTTGCAAACGACTTTCGCCAAGCACGGATCGTACCAACAGTAGTCCGTTTTCTTAAACTTTAACGTCCTCCTCCACAACGTCGAAAAAATACCGTCGGTCCAGTCGTTCGTCGAGACGTCTAAACGACCGAACATCTGCGGTGCAGTTATGGCCTTGGGATTCATTCGGAGTTCTTTGTGCGGAAGCCCGTTTTCCGTCATCGATCTCATTAAACAGTTTATACATTTAGTTTTTCCGGCACCGGTTGGACCTTAAACAAAAAATAATTACAAGAAATTTTATTACGGGAAGTGTCACGCATATTATGTATCTTCAACAATACATTTCGTGTTATTGAATACCAGTTTTTATTTATTCAAAAACTAAACGTGGGTCTAAAAATCGACCCCTGCGGAACAACCCAATGAATGATGACTGTTACATGGTATAAATCCGAAGCAGTATCCCATATCGTCATAGTCTCTCCACTTACAAGGAATTCCAGCATGGAAGCAATGTGAAAAAAAGGCCGGAAAGAAAACATACCTAAAACCATGAGTCCGTGTCGTACCAAAGACGTTTCGTACAACTGCACAATTTTAAGATTCCAAGACGGATGGTTCACGAGCCCCATCTGCTGCGACTGGTTACTTATAGCTCTCTGCAAGTCCTTCCAACCGTGCGTCGACAATCTTATACCGGGAAACATGTCTTCGATGAGAGACAGGAAAAGCGGCTCGTCCTCATCGACCAATTTACTTAAATTCATATCTCTGTAAAATAATTTTTTTTGCTTGTTATCTACTCCCTCTAGCAGAGATTTTAGTTGCAGGGGGATACGTTAAGTGCACACAAAATTTTAATAAAAATTATTAGTGAAAAGTAGCGGGTGCTTCCTCTTCGTGACTCCATGACGCGCGGAATGATGGAAATCGTTTGTTGATAGACGCGCATGTTATTACAACGAACGATTTATTCATAAAATTTTTATACTAACCTTAACACTCTCATCACAATAGTTTCTTCGGTATCGTGAGGATGGGTTCTTTTTTGCGACCCAAGTGTACGTAATACCGACAGAATGTTACGAAGACCAAAATCGTAATGTACCTGAAAATGAAAAGTTATTTCTTTGATTGCTTCAGAAAAGCGAATTCGTGCGAGGCAGCGGTCAATAGGTTTTCTGCTCGTACGTAACTCGGCGAGACTTTTTATAAAATTTACGTACATTTCTTCGCTATAAATAAAATACCACCCAGTACTGATAATTTTTTAGAATAAAACACATTTCCTTCAAAAAAATTCCAGTAATATGTAACGGTTTTTTAACGTCGCTTTGATGATTTGTATTTTCCAATTTCTTTCATATCTACATAACTAAATTCCCGTTATTTTAGTTTCGTTATTGTTGTTTCATATTGTTTTTAAATTTATTAGAGCTTTGTTGGTTGTTGCATTAAAAAACATAAAATTGTCTTTCCGACAATAGATGTCCATACATCAATAGAATTAGCATTTTATTCATTTCCGAATGAAGATCTGCGTGGGGATTCGCGTGATCTTCGATAGCCAATCAACTAAAAGCCCCTAGGAGTCTACTAGGTGGAGCCCGTGCATCAGGTAACTGCCCATAATTATCCTGACTCGACATACATAGGAGCTATGTGAGGAAGGGTGTAACTCAAAAACTAATGTTAGTCTGCAGCCAGTGTGAAAGGACCAATGGTGGTGGAGCCAATGGTTCATTCTTACCTGTTTAGAAAGTTGTTCTTCGCACAATTTATACAAAGTGTAGAATTTTCGCGCCAAAATAACGTTCTCCTTAAACCCACACGAAGCTGCCTTTACTCGAATGATGATCTGCCTGTCGGGAACCATCATGGCCACGGATCGGAATTGGATTTTCAAATTTTCCGGCAATTCCTGTCGACCGGCGTATCCCGGATTCATAGTCAAAAACATGCCGAATTCTATGTTCATCGTTACGAGGTCACCATCACTAAAATATGTAAATAATTAAAGAAAAATGAAATTTAAATCCTTGCCTGAATATAAAAGTAGGCCTCCTTTCTTTTCTCGCTGTCAACACGATGTAAATTTGTTGGGCGGCCACCGAAAGCACAGGCAGTTCTATTCTGTTGAATTCGTCGAAACATCCCCACGAGCCAGACTGTGCCAATCCCTAAACATTCGACGAATTATTTTATTTCGTAAAATTTACGATAAAACCTTAAAAATTCGCCCAAGACCACGAAAATCCATTTGATCCGAACAATTGAACACAACGACCAACTTTCCCAGAGTGCGTCCCATATCTTTCGTCGTTTCCGTTTTCCCGGTTCCTGCCGGTCCGGCGGGCGCTCCTCCCATGTTCATCCCTTCAAATATATTCACCGTACATTCGATTTTCCCCCTAAATACACTTACAGATAGCTTGAGCTAAAGTTATGTAGCACCTGTCGGTCAACGGTGTAATAGCCAACCGCTCGGTTATACCCAGATATTCGTTCTGATACAAAAATATAACGTCCGTGATCCGAACGATTACGTCGTCGTTCTCTTCGTTATAGTAAAATCTGGCTTGCTTTTGCCACTCAAAATCTATCACGTTTTTGACTTTGAGGCGCACGATGTCGTCAAATATGTCCCTGCGTCACATAAAAAAATGGCTCGATGTCAAACACATGGAGAAACTTACCTTTGATGGACGTGTATGGTGACCATAGTTTCGTATCTTGTTCTTTGCATTCTCGTCAGGTCTTTCGACGTGAGTTCGATGAGGTTGTTCAGGAGATCCAAGAATTTTTGATTCGTTACCTTCATGATCATTCTGTCGACGCGAGCTTTTCGCAGAGCCACTTCGGCATCCTTGGTCCACAGTATTTGGACGCCTACTAATCCAGCCTTAAAAATAACCCCTGTGAAAAATATACCCTCTTCGTGTGTTACGAATAAAGAAAGCTCCGAAGAATATTTTCCAATTTTGTAAAATAACATCGAGGTAGGGCATGTTGGCAAATACTCTTCTGTGACAAAAAACATTGAAATATCCGATAAATATATTTAATAATCTGGGAATGATGATGCATTTGTTGCGAGGCCTAAACGACATGGATGAATTTGTATGTGCAAGTGAAAGGATGAGGTAGTGGTCAACGCAAGACATACGGAATAGAACTGAATAAAGTGCTTCGCTAAAATATGTTGGTCAAGAAAATGAAAATAATAATTATTACCTGTCCGCAAAACGGGACAAAACCTTTAATAAAATCATATTCCGGATCGACAAAACACTGCGCCATTGCAGCCAATACATTTTTAACCGTGTCCTTCACGGACGTCAACAACGAATTGAGCCATATTTCCACTCCGCCGGTGCAAACAACCGGCTTCTCAAACGGAATTCTCTCTCCCAAGTCCGACAACATGGCGACTATTTGATCAGTTTCCGTCTCGTCGAATTCAACCTAAAAGATTAAAAGATTTAAAAACGATGCGAGTCAATCCACCTCTCGTTTACTCTGTAGACGGCATCGAACAAACTCAACAGGTGCGGCTGGATCGACTGGGGATCGGAACTTTGGCCGAGGATTTCCAGCAACACCGGATCGGAAATGAAGAAAAATCGCGGGAAACACAACCTCTTGGATTCTGCAAGTCATCGTTAAATTTAAAAGTCGTGGACTCAGTACCTCGCGCCTAAGTACCTAAATATCCCGTTAGACTCTTCTGGCAGGTTTCCAATTGCTCCAGCAGATGGGGTAAAAGTTGTCCCATGGTTTCGTCGCCGGTGCAACATTCGACCGCATTGGGAAGTTCGTGTGCGCGGGTCATTATTTTAACCCATGATTTGTCGATACCCTACCGTAAAAATGCCATCATTATCGAAAGACTCTAACGACCATACTAAAGATCCGAGTATTCTTACGTTAAATCGTTTGGCTTCCGCTGGTAGTTGTTTGGCTATGTCGCCACCGACAAACACAGCTTCCAGATAAATCCACAAATTCTGCACTTGTAGCCATTTTTCTAATATTTCTGACGTGGTCACCAGCTTATTCACCCACAATTGGATATCTTTTTTAAACGGGGCGTTATATCTAGATAAAAGTAAGACGATATATGTATAAGATAAAAAGATAAGTTGCTTTCAGTTAATCTGTGAGCTATTCAGCTATTTAATCAGTTCTTCAGTTATTTGAAAATTTAGTCCTATACCCAACGCACGACTTCAGTCAGTGACTGACTGAGTTACTAACTGTCTGAATTCTGAGATGATAAGTTAGTCAGTTATTTAAACAGCTAGTCCATCGGTTGAGTCAAAGAATGCTACCGGCAACTGTTGACGAACAATTGAATTTATCCAGACATGAGAGCGACTCGAACCCGAGACCTCTCTCACATCAGAACACAATTCAACCTTAAGCACCAAAAGTAATCCGAAAATAATGAATTCTAATGCCGAAACGGGGGAAAATAAGTTACAACGTCCATACCTGTTGCTAAGCAACGAATTCAAAATCATCAAACTATCTTCGAGAGCTGCTATGATCTCTCCCGCTTCCGTGCCCTTCAACAGCAGCTCGCCCCGGTTCTTGAACGACGAAAACGACAACTCTACGACCGCCCAATCTAAAATCACCTGTTTCAACTTCCCCTCGATGTCTCGTTCCTTGACCGCACTGATGCATATATCCTGAAAAACAAAAATGAAAAACAAATCACGGGCGCGGAGAATTCGTACTTCGACGTCATCTTTGAATTGTAACAGAGGAGCTTCCATCACGTTTCTCAACGTGAACGTCGGCGATTCCACGTCAAACAGGTAACCAGTCAGTTTTTCCATTCGTTTCCAATGCCTGTCCTTCATAGCCTAAAATAACCGTGTCACACATCGTGCTACGTTTCCCAAGATAAGAAAACAATGGACGTTTACCTTATTGGCCATGAGCTCTAAAAGTGGACACGTTTCGTTAAAATCGTCGATTTTCTTCTTCAATTCTAAATAAGCCGGCCAATCTTTCATCCCTTTGGGCAACTTGCGACACTTATTTTGAAACTCGACCAGTTCCGTCATGATAACTTCCGTATCGACGTCGCCCCACAAAAGATCAAAGTACCCATCGATGCTGTGATTCACCGTGATGTAAAGCCCGTACAGTTTATTGAGCAGATTAAATTCTTTTTTTCTCTGGTGCAAGATCGGATAATCTTTGACTTCCAATCCGAACAATCGCTCCCCACTACTGTACATTTCGAACCGCCTCCACAGTTCGTCGAATCGCGCCTGAAACAAAAGCACCCTGTCGCTGGCTTCTCTCGCTCCGAGGCCCGGAACCATCGGTCCGTTGTTTTCGAAATCCACGTCGAAATCCAACACGTCTTGGTAGAAAATGGCGACTCCGGAATTCAGTTCTTCGAGAAGAGGACCTTGCACCTCGCAAATTTGTTCTTGTACGGTCTTGGCCTGCAACATTTCGTCTCGCAAATTGGATTTCTTTAACAAAACACCTTACGTTGTTGACCATGGTGTTGAAATTAAACCGAAGAGTGTCGACTCGTTCGACGTCTTCTTTCGGAACGTCGATCTTAAATCGAGCGAACGCCGCGTATGCTTCTTCCATCAGTCCCAAATCCAAATCCATTTCGATGAAGTTTTCTCGTATTAATTCCAAGCAAGCCATGGATAATCTATTGCAAATTACAATTTGGGAAATTTGTGCGGTTTACAATAAAATACCTGCAATCGTCCAAATCCTTAATAGGTTTGGCCAGGATTTTTTCTTGCTGTTTAATAAACTCCACCATTTCCATCAACTTTTCGTTGTATTTTATTCCCAAGTTCTTTCCGAGTAAGTGTTTCCAAGCTTCGGATTCAACCAAAAGCGCCAATTTGAATTTATCTACCAAAAAAAATTTAATCGGTAACTAAAAAATTCTTGAACGTGTTCGAACCCATGTAAATGGTGACGGCGCCAATTTTATGTTCGTCCGGCAAATTACGAATCATTTCCGCTCGATCGTCGTACTCTTGGAACTTTTCCCTAATTTCGACTATGAGCGGATTGGTATTGCAAAAATCCATTATTTGCTGTTCACGGTCGTCCGCCCAAAGATACGAATAGCTCAGATAGCCCTAAAATTACTGTTTCATTACGATTACAAGTTCGAGTCGAGTCTTACCTCGATTAATTTCGCAACGTCTGGTTTGAGCATGTACATGGCACCTTGGAGACCCATAAACATTCTCACGATTTCTTTATGATCGGCGACGCTCTTGTAATAATTTCTCATGTCGCTTCCGTCCGTTTTGTCTTCGGCTGTTTGCAAAACGATTGATTAAAGTTTACAACGCGAATAAATGGTATTACAGTCAAATCTGAGGTTGGTTTTGCGGCGAGTGTCCTTTTTATTCAAAGGCCGTTGTCCCCACATGGTGATGTCTTTGGTCATGTCCGTGATGTTGTTCAACACTTGCGCGAAATAACTTTGAATTTCATCCAAGGTTGGATTGATGCGCGCCAACGGGATTTGAAGCTCCATACACGTGGTCATCAAAGGGGCACTTGCCAACATATCTTCGATGCTATAAGCAATTTGTTAAGTTGTTGAAAATTCGCACGGATAATGACAAACCTCGACGAAGTAGCTCGTCGCTTGACTTGTTCTAAGGACAACTTGGTCGCTTTGACCAAACTGTCGATGACTTTCATGTTAAAAAAGGCGAACATCTCTATACAATCGGCTTGCAAGGCGAACTGATCGATCAGTTGGTGTCGGTCGATTTCCTTGAATGCTGCAAAACAACTTATTATTGTAACCTCGTGGTTTATTATAATAGTCTACAGCGGACTAAACTGACACCGATCGCATAGGAGCCGATAAAACAGACGGCCACCTGATGCTTAGGTCTCTCACCGATAGGTGGAGCTAGTGCATCAGCAAGATAGCAACTGCCGATACAGGCTTGTGTAAGTTACCTCGACGTGCGTTGATTGAACTCACACGACGGGTGTAACCCAGAAATTAACGTTAGTCTGCAGCTGGCGTGAGAGGATCAATTCAGGTTTTGGAAACGAATTTAACTCACCGGCGTCTTCGATCATCAGTAATTTCGACGACGACCCGACAGGTTTAACGGCACGTTCCGGATCCATCCAGTTGTATTTTGCGTCCTGCAAGTCGGGTTGACTGACGGTGTCCATGAACTTGTTTATCAAATCGATGACGGCCTTCTCAACTGTTGACGATTTCAGTTCGATTTCCTTCACTGCAATTGATTTCAAAATAATTTGTCGCAATCAACAGTAACGGAATGCTTTAACCCAGCGCAACGTGTACCTTTTTACAGCCAATATTTAAACAAATTTTGCTTAGGGTTATTTTCCAATATTTTTTCTCATTTTTCAAAATTATAGCTTTCGCTTCGTACCACTCGCCGATAGGTGGCGCCGTGCATCAGTTGTAAATTACAATTGCCTTAACCAATCTGGATCGCAAGCCCGGCAAGCAATAGTCGCTGACAATAGCCGCACTGACGACGGGTAATAACCCAGAAACTAACGTTGATCTCCGGATTTGAGCGACTAATGCAAGTCGAGATCGTGTGTAAAATAATTTTGTCTAAGAATGTTGGTGTCTGCGCATCGGCCGTACTGTGGATCCGTGATGTTTACGATTTCATCCACTTACAGCTTCCTTGTGCAGTCATCAACTGATGCATTACGTCATTCACCGATAGGTGGCGCCGTGCAGTACGGCACTCACCGATAGGTGGCGCCGTGCCTAAGGGGTAACCTTGGGTTTATTTGTGAATAAGTTTGAAAAGTGATTTTTTCTTTAGGACGTAAGGGTTTAACTTAAAAGGTAAACCTTAAAGAATGTGATTTATACATATTGTAGAATGCACAGTTGGTTCTATAAGACTATTAAAACGTAATTTAGCTTCAGAGAAGTCAAGAATACAATCATACCCAATCGTGCACGATGCTGCAAATTCAATTCCAGAAGCTCGGTTGGTCTCACCGGCTCGTTCGGTAAATAAACAAAAGACAGGTAAGCTATACTGTCCAACACTTCGTCTATACGTGCTTCTTTCATATCCGTAACCTAAAACAAATCGATTGATTTTTTCCAACTTTCCAAATTCCACAAAATCAATCACCTCCTTCACAAACATTTCGATGTCATCCAAACATATCGTGATGCTGGCGCAAAATTCGGGTATCTTCATGGACGTCCAAGTTATCGCCGAAAAACCGGGCATGAACACGTTCTCCATCTTGATCAGTTGAGATCTCATCAGGGGAATGAACAACTTCGGGATCGTCGAGCGGATCGTGTCGTTCCGTTCCACCAAACTCTTCACCAACTCGTACGATTGCAAGACTTTGTCCTTGCAAAAGACCAATATTTGACCGACGTCCGGAACGGCTGCAAACGCAAAGCTCGTAAAATCTTCTTTTAATTAACACGAAGAGTGACTCACGTAAACTCAACTTGTACATGTATTCGGCTTCGCGGATGGCTTCCATGATGTACGGATCGAAATTAACCACAAATCTTCTCGTCTTCGGGTGTTTGATTAATATCGGCGCACTCAAACCGCTTCTAACCTACAAACCATTTTTGTATAAACAAAAAAAAAAATTGAAAACTATAGATTTGGAACGAGAAGATTCGAAATTATCTAAAGAGGAATAAACGGAGGTTGTTTGAAAAATATTATGAACATATAGACGCGCAAAAGCTTGACTTGCATTGCTCAGTCGCGAAATTCTTAGAATAATGTTAGTTTCGGATTTAATTAGTCCTCGTCAGTAAGGGTTCTGTGAGTGATCAGTGTTTTGCCGAGTCGACATATTAATCACATGTCGACAGTTGTTGTTTAAACTAAATGCGTAGCGCCATCTATTGGTGGTGCGCGCAAGCATTGGCAATTCGTCCGTTTGTATCGGCCACGTGGAAACAATGATCCTAACTCACAGACCGGCCATAGGATGACGCTCAGCTCAGTCAACTGTGAACAAATTAGTTGACGCCTAAGTTAGTTAATCTGTGAGTTAGGATTATTTACATTGTCTGCCAGCAGCTTCCATATGACCGATACATAAGACGGATTGCTAATGCTTGCGTTCACCACAATGCTTGCTCATTTTAAAGCAATAACTTCCGACATTTGGCTAAGATGGCGACGTCATAAAGCATTGGTCGCTCATAAAAGTATTCCTGACGACGACTATTCCGAAGTTCGAAATTAACGATGCTCCAAGATTGTTGTGAGTGAGCAATGCAAGTCAAGCTTGTGCATGAATTAATCTGTCCACAGCCGCTTGAGCTGGCCATCCTCGTAGCAGAAAATTATATTAAAAGACCCCATAAAAAATGAAGAAAATAAGTGGCAGAATGAAGAAATACGTCGATGTTGAAGAAATAAGTAATTATACTTCCGGTAGAAATCAATTTGTTAAGTAGGGAAAAAAACTGACAGAAAATTGAAATGTGGCTACGTCTTATGAGAAGCTTTCATTCGTAAGAGTAAAAGAACTGTGGACTGTGAACGAAATTCTAAAGAACAAGCAGAGCAATTCAAAAGCTGTTTCGACCGTTCAGAAGCTGTTCCGAGCTGCTCTTAGCTGTTAAATTTAACAGGACCCGTTCAATGATGTTCGAAAGATGCCTGTCATTCTGTCAGCTTGTCGGGTGGTCTGTTTTTCTGTCTGTCTACTTGCCCCTTTGTACTGCAGTCTGTTGAGTTGATGTGTGTTCAAACTCAAATGTTGGCTCAGATTCATGGACGCGATAGTAGATAAGCAATGCGTGTTCTGGCTCAAAAACCCGTGTTATTTCTTATGGAGGTCCAAATTCACTTTTTAGTAGTAACAGGTGCGCCTTTTTTGTTTTTTTAGGCGAGGGTTTTTTTGACCTTTGACCACGTGACCTTGACCGGCAAGCTGTTCAAACGCTGTTCAAATGCTGTTCAAAAGCTGTCAAAAGCTGTCCAAAAGCTGTTCAAAGCTGTTCAAAGCTGTCCAAAAGCTGTACGAAGCGGTTCAAAGGTCAAGGTCACGTGGTCAAAACGTCAAAGGTCAAAAAACCACTCGCCCACGTGGGCGTTAAAAAAAAAACAAAAAAGGCGCACCTGTTACTACTAAAAAGTGAATTGGGACATCCATAAGAAATAACACGTATTTTTGAGCCAGAGTCCGCATTGCTTATCTACTCGCGATGAGAATGGGCTCAAAGGTCAAGGGTCAAGATCACGTGACTGGTCGCCCTAAAGTTACTTCCGCTTTTTTCCCTGGCCAAATCGTCCCAATATCTAATGAAAAGAACTTCAAAAATTGCGAAAATACTGGGAAAAAGAAAAAGAAGCTGAAGCTGTTAGCTCACGCTAGAAAACACACGCATGTACGATTATAATGAATATTTCCCCGAGTTTACGACAAATTACGTGGGATTCGTCAGTAAATCTAAATCTCGTGCAACTCAGCGATAGACTGGATAAATGAACACTTACTCTGTGGTTCATGTAGCTTAGCTTATACGATATTATATAACGTGTGTGTGTGGGGGGGGGGGTGAGAGCCCGCCTTAATTTATCTATTTTTATTAAATATTTTATTTTTTCTCTCAACTTTTAAGAATACATAGTTATTTATTAAATTAAAAAAAAAAATCTCTTTCTAATCGGTCAAAAAATAGATGATCTTGGTTGACGTATACAATATTAAATTAACATGCAAAACCTCACCTGTCCTATGTAATTGAACCAAGCGTTGTGATAGATTTGTTCGTAATGGACAAAAACGGTAGCCAAAGAATTGTACATTTGGATACATTTCTGAGCCTTTCTGTGCCGCATAACCTAAAACATCGCAATAAACAATATTTTGCGCTAAAATTACGCAATACCTTGCAACGTATTTTAAATATGTCCATCGGCTCCTCGATACGTTTGTACAGTTGACGAATCCACATGATTCTGCCGGCCACCGGAGTCATGTTTCTTGGTATCAGAGGATTTTGACGTTCTTCGTTGTAACGATCTCTGAGATCGCCGATTTCATTCTGGAACATTTCCAACGCCTCCAGGTACCGTTCGTCCAGATGCAAACAATCCAAATTAAGTTTCTCAAATCTGCAAAAAAAAAAAAAACTCACCCATCGAAACAAAACAAACCGCGTCCGGACCTTCGCAATAATCTAAGCACGTTATCGACGTCCCTCATCTTTTCCAAAGAAGCTCCGACAAACTCTTCCAGTTCCCATTCGGTGTCGACGACGCATTGCTTGAAAAGCGCATAGTCTTTGTCAAAAATGTCCAACCTGTGATTGAGCGTATCGTACGTCTTCGACGATATCGTCTTGTAGAATTCCTTGAATTTGTTCGCGAAAATGTCGATGTTTTCAATCATGCTGTTCTGCAGTATCGAATATTTAGTCGTAATTTGCAAAACGTCGACTATCTGCAAATAATCGTTTTAAATGCAATGTTAACCGACGCGCGTCGGCGACCAAACCTTTTCTACGCGTTTTTTAAACGTTTCGAATTTACCAAACACGTACATCTCCGAACAGTCGAAGGGATGCTCGCCAGAATCTTCCATTTTTCTCGTGGTGTTCTTAAAACACTGGTAGTATTTCAGATACAAATCCAAACATATCTGAAAGGGGGGTTTCGGGGTCAAAACGAAAGAATAACGTCGACACGCACCTTTATTTTATCGAGTACCACGTTCCTCGGCTGTTCCCAGATCGATTTGGTGTTCTCGCAGTTCAAATATTTCCGACAGCTGGATATCATTTGATTGGAAACCTTGACCAAAATTGCGGTAACGCTTGCGGTGTTATTGTAATACCGAGACGTGGTGTATATCATTCGGATCGTGTACAATAAGCTGGAGAGATGCTCGGCGATTTTCGGCGGATCCAATCGGTATAAAGGCTCGCAATATTTTTCCAACGCGTACAAATATTTGATGTTGTCTTGACACTCGTTGCGTGCATCGGTTACAGCGTTATCGTGTTTTCTCCATATCTAAACGAAGGGCAAGTTTGAAGCTTTTTAATAGACTGAAGGATTGGAAAACTTTTAAGCAATCAAGATAAAAAACCAAGCATACTCAGCAAGCAAATTCAATCAATAAGTTCAGAAATCAAGCTTAGTAATTAAGGTCAATAACAATGCAAACAAGCTCACAGTCATCAGACACTATGTACAGTTATAGTCAAATTAAATGAGACAAGACCGGTTGACGGCACAACGGTACAGTTATTGTCAAATTAAATAGGAAAGCCCGATTGACGGCACAACCGAGCGACTGGCGTATTACTGATTGTCTGCATTTCCTTTCATTGAATATTTCTTCATCCGACTCAAAGTCGTTAGTATTCTTATTTTTGAAACTTACGAAGACTCGAATGAAAACGTATATTATGTAAATTTAAGGTAAAGTGACATCTTGGGGAAGTGAACAGTTCCATATGACATCGTAAAAATCTCAATGGAAGAAAAGCCTGAAAAGTTATCGAACAAATTTACATGGAAGAACGAAAGGTAGAAGTAAAAGGTAGAAGCTAAACGTAGGAGGTGGACTTGTATTGATAATGATTATATGAAAGGAACATGGACGGAATAACATGGTAGAATCATTCTCGCCTGATGCACGAGCTCCACCTAACGGTGAGAGACCGCATCTTTCTAGAAACCGATAAAGCACCACCTGTCTCTCACCGTTAGGTGGAGCTCGTACATCAGGCGAGAATAGCAAATGCCGATATGGGCTTGAGAGACTAACTCGAGATGCATTGATCGATACACACAGGAGCTGTACTGATGAGTGGTGTAACCCAGAAACTAACTTTAATCTGCAGCTAATGTGAAAGGATCAATGCAGGTTGAGCTAGTGGTTCATTTCAACATGTAAGAAATTTGCGAAAAAGGCGATGGACATAGTGAAGAATGAAGCAGATCGATGTGCCAACGGGAAGAGATTGGAAAATTAGGACCACGTCACAAAATCCGCTATCTTCTGGAAGAAGGGAGCTAAAGGCAAAAATCAAACAATGTGATCATCTGTTGCATTAGATGACGGCTGTGAGGCCATGGAACCATGTAAAAAACTGGAAATCGAAAATTTCGCACTTAAACCCAATCCAAAGCAGATTTTTATGAATGACGTTTTATAAATTACAAAACCTAATTTTGAAATGCTTCATGAATTTCTTGGTAGATGATGAAATATTGCGTGGCTAGTTGTAATGAACGACGAAAGGATGTTGTGGGTTAAAAAATTGGAACATCTCTAGATCTATGTGAACGGGAAATGTATTTTATGGAAGACTGAAAACACACGACGAGGAAAATGATTTATTTTTGAGGGAAAAATTTCATAGGACTACCACGAAGGATTAATTGATAGAAACGAGGGAATGTGAAAAGTGCTCGATGAGTGGGAATCTGAAGAGATGGTAAGTTTGTGGATTTAAAAGGTTAAGGAAGTTTAAGGTGAAAGTAGTAACTGGAGGAAAATGGCAACTTCTTAGCTTCAATTAATTCCCTGTGTGCTTATATCAATGGGCAGTTCTTTTTGTTCTTGTAATGTTAAAGGCACCATGAGCTTTCTGACCAATACCCCATGGCTCGCAGACCCAATGAGATTAGCAGATTCACTATTAATTCTAATTCAAATTATGACGACCAGCGATTTCAATATGATGATGTCACAATCCTTCAGCTGTTCACTCAATCTGAACTCGAGGAATTACCAGCCATTACAGAAGGATTCTGCAGATTCTGATAAACTCATCATCAGATTGCATAGAATTTATTACCTAGGAAAATTTAGCAAGAACTTGGCAAAAAGTGGAATCTGCAAGACAACTTTATGCACCAACTTATTGTTCCCATCTTCAGAAGTCAAACTGAAAGAAGGTATTTTCAATCAAATGAAAGTGACGATGGAAAAAAATTGAAAATGCCTTTAAAAGTTTCTAGTAGCTCGAGTTATCGTTGAAAATGTGGTGGAAAATTAAGAGTTTTGGGATTGTCCACTATGCCATTGAACAAGGTAAACGTGGAAATAATATTTTTCAACGTTTTGTAAAACAAAAAAAAACATTTCAAGTACATATTTGCAATAAAGTATGTTTTTTTTCTATTATTATTGAATAACCTAACCTAATCTAACCAACGCGCAACGATTTATTTACACAGATTCATCTGCACGTACTTATCTGCACAGATCTATACAGGCTGTTCAAAGTTATCTGCGCACTATTGCTATTTTCGTTATTTTTGGAGCTACAGAGTCGGTTAAATTAGCAAAGATACAGTGATTTTTCCGCTGATTACAATGCTTCACACAAAAAACAATTGCGCATCACATTTCAGAGCCAACTCAGATAATTAGATTTTTTTAAATGGAACACCCTGTATATTTATGTAGCAGTCGGTAGAAAATGAAAT
>JAFFZR010011754.1:0-19307 GCA_018397195.1 Lethrus apterus | reverse complement strand
TGTAAAAAAATTGGTACCTTACATAACAATTTTTTTGAATAAATGACACAAATTTTTTTTTAAGCAAAAATTTTAAGTTTTTGAAGAAAAAATGTTATTTTTTTCAGAAAAGTTCTTATGTAAAGAATTAATTCGGTAATCACAACTTAAACATCAAGGAGGTCTATCAATGCACCTTAAAGCTTCACTCTTCGTCTTAGATACATAAATTACTGTTATTTGCTTTAATTTAGAATGTTTACGATTATTATTTCTACTAAATTATAACCACTGACGATCTGAAGTAAATGTGTCATTTATTCAAAAGTTGTTATGTGAGGTATCAATTTTTTTACATCACCGTTTAAGTAGTAAGAAGGTCTATTAAAAACAGACGAAAAAAGTGGGGGTTGTCATTTAAAAAAAATTGTGATGACGTCATTGTGCAAAAACAAATGACGTCATTCCAAAAAAATTAACGTCAGAAGACGGCATTTCAAAAACAAAAATTGACCTGTCCGAGCGATTTTCTTAAAAACATTATAAAACGGTTTTATGAATTTTGTTCCAAACTTTATCACCACACTGTATATATACGTTTAAGGTAGTTAAGGGTTACTGTCAAACAACGAATATATGAAAAACACATTTTGAATATCTTATTGCCTTTTGAATAGAATAAAGTATTTTGAACTAGTAAAGTTATATTTCTCTTGGATATTCTGTACAACCACATTAGGATATACTTTTCCAGTCTGTCACTTATTTGTATAATTTTCGCATTTTGCAGCCTAACAAAACTGTTTTAATGAAAACTGCAAATAGTTTCTGAAGTCGCCGTGTCGATTCCTTCGTGTTCGTTTTATGGTCTTTTAATGTAATTTAAATATAAATAAATAAATTTAATGTTCTTCTCCATTGCACTCTGGTTAACTTTCAACTTATTATTTTCGTTGTGAAACTCCAGTTGGAAATTGTTTTCTAACATTTTTTTTTTCTGTCACTAAGCTTATTATTTTTCTTACATTATATTTTAGGCTATACTTGACTTGTGCAGTTTTATTATTGTTTGTTGTATACTCATTTAGGCCGTTTATATCATGAATCTATTGACCCTGGCCTAATGTTTGTGGCCTAGATGATACGAAACCGAGAGCAATATTTTTGGGGGTAGCAATATTTTTGGGGGTTGCCTAGATAGATAAGCTCCGCTGGGACCAATACTGTCAGCAACTTTCTCGCCCTTTAATTTTCGCATGCTACACAATTTTAAGACTAATATCAGAAGTATCTGTTCACACTCTTAAAATATTATACTTTGGATACGTGCAGACGAGACTGAATTGCGGTTTGTTATGCTGAGGCAATACTAGAGCTGCAATGGCAATCTTTATAATTCAGAAGCGAATTGTCAGGACTATTTTGCATAAACAAAGATCTACTTCTTGTCGCGAACTCTTTAATTTAAGAGCTTGAATATCCTGCCCCTACCATGTCTCTCTATATATATATATATATATCAATGTTTAGTCTACATTAAAACAAATAATCCACCGATGACAACCTCAAACACATATGTAACGTGATACAACTCTCAGACGAATGTTTCCATACCACAGCATATGACGCATTCCTTTCATTCGCACTTTTTATACCATTGTTTAAAGTTATTTAATGCTCTTCCGGAAAATATAAAAGCAATAACCAATAACAGAAGTTTTAAATTCTCGATATTAAATATTTTGAAAAGTAATTGTTTCTACGATACCTCAGAATATTTCGACTTTTTAGCATCAAATTCTCACTTCTTATATAATGTTAGTTACCTAGCTTTAACTATTGTGTTTATTTATAAACTATTTTATTTTTTATGTGTATACGTGTATATTGACATATCCTATGTTATTGAACCTTTGGATTAATAAATTAATTGATTGATTGATAATCATCATAATTGTCTCCCTCTTATTTCTAGTGTAAAATTGGTACGTCATTCTTCTTTATTATCTGTTTGTTTCCTAACTTTACAGTTTATGTCTTCTAACGTAAGTTTTCTATTACGAGCAGATAGTATTAAAACAAAGTGTAAATAAAACAATGAAACTCCAAAGTTATTTATTTATATTTAACATGAACGTTCCCAGATATCCATTAAATTATTTTCAATTCCTATTTGAGAATTTACAGTTTGATATCAAATTTTTGTGCTTGTAAGGAATTCTTTTGTTTGTGAGCTTCATGACACTCATAAAGCATTGCATTTGAAATTATAATAATTATAATATTTATTTGACTCTCAATATTCCACGTCATTAAAATAGAACTAATTGCAAAATTTATTATTATTGATTCGATTCATAATGTTTGTTTTGTTATATTAATAAATGCATTGAATGTATATATTCAATTTCTTAGTGACGTAATAGTTTCAACATTTATTACGTACCATCATGACGCAAATATATTATAATTTATTACACAAGCAGTAGATTTGTGACATGCATTGAATCTATATTTCGGACTATTTGTTTTGCTTACAAAATTATTAACATAATAATCATACATAATAATCAACACACACAGTAAACCAATAATGAAATTTCAATACAAATAAAATTTCAATACAAATGAAAGTTGATAGTTTCTGGTTAAATCGACTATTTACTACGTGAATAATAATTTAGGTGACTTTTGTAAACGTCAAACGCGAATTACAATAAAGCGATTCAAACTATTAATACATACTATATGTAGCTACATATAAATTATTTTTCGTTTACTTTTAGTTTAACTTACATTATTTATGAATTAACATTTTAATTTTTGATTTAACCGAATCTGTAATTTGCGCAGTCGGTAGGATTGCAAAATAATATATTACGAATATTCTCTCCGTTTTCCCATATGTTCTTTTAAATTCCTCACTTTAGAAATCCTCGCAGAAGAATTTCGGAAAAGAAAACAAAATTAATATACATAAAGATTGGATTATAGGGTGACTGGTACTTAAACGTACATATTAAAGGACATGGTAGTACAGCTCATTTACAATAGATTTAGATAGATTTAGCCAAATTTGCCTTATACAAAAGTCGATAGTTTTCGAGATATAGATTTATTCATATTTTATATTAAAGAAAACAATAAATCTTTATTTGAATTTTTCAGTTTCCCGTGCTCAAAGATACATTAACACACATTATGTATCTAAAATTATGTCAAATACTTCAAAGAAATAAAAATAGAGGCGCTAAAACTTCCACTTGTGAAGAAAAATTTGAAATAATCTGTATGTACCCAGGTATTTATTTCTAAATTTTCATAATGCATTAAGCCTACAAATGGTTTTTAAAACATATTTGTTGTATTATCTTTCGTCTGAGGTATAAATAACCACCAATAGCTTCGAAATCAATTAGTAACGTATTAAAGTTAGGTGCAGGTACCTACCTGCGAAGTATAAACAGACAGGGTTATTCGACACCAATCGCAATTGTTCACTTGAATATCACAGCAAACTTGTGTTTTGTTTGATTTTCTGCTTTTAACTATTATTTCTGTGTTACTTGGTGTACAATATCTTACCATTTAAGATTGCAACGTTTACAAACGCCGAATATGCGGATATTTTGTTCATTTACGGTTTTTGTAATGGGAGTTAAGTTAATTACTGACTTTTTATGGAATGTATCTTGTCCAAAATAAAGTTCAAACGTGTAGGTACTTGCGTCTAATTTTAATACCATACTAATTGATATAAAAGCTAATGGTGGTTACAGTTAAAGTTCAAAGGTGTACCTGCGCCTAACTTTAATACGTTACTAATTGATTTCGAAAAAACACCACTCGTCCACGTGGGCTTTTAGATGAGCCCCATCCCCGTCTCACTTCCTCGTTTCCATGGTGCAGTTGTGCGTCAAGGTCAAGGTCAAAAAACACCCTCTCCCACGTGGGCGTAAAAAAAGTGGCGGGGAAAGTTGCACCATGGTGACGAGGGGGTGATACGGGGAGGGAGAGATAATACAACAAATATGTTTTAAAAACCATTTGTACGCTTAATGTATTATGAAAATTTAGAAATAAATACCTGGGTACATACAGATTATTAATTATTAATGTTAATACATCATTTCCTACGAAAAAATTACTTAGCTGATTATAGACACTACATTTTTATTCAATTATCTTGTGTCGTTTATCTAGTAAATTTATAATGGTAATAAATGTAAAGATTTTTGGTAAGCATGCATGTAGTGAAACGGTACTTAAATAATAATTCCCAAGATTACAACATTGTTGTAATATATGTTTTACATACTTATTAATTTGGAAAACACATAAAACCATTAATTATTATTAGATATGGACAAATAAGCCGTCTTCATAATCAAAGCCCATAATTGGCATTTGTTGTGTATTATTTTATCATTTACGTGTCAGTTTTACTTGTTATGTTTTAAACCTTGAAAGCAAAATATGTAGTTAAATTTTCTACCATACTTGGAAATCGCAATACATAGTTTTATTATACTATTAAAAGCTATTGAATTGCATACATAGAAAATATTTATTAAGAGAAGTATGAACGCAAACAAGGTGCAGTGGCGTCGCATTAAGTGCGCAACTAACATTAAGTGGGCGCGACTGTTCGTCGATACTCTTCCTTTTTTCCTTCACTCCTAGTATTAACTTTTTCAGCAGGATTTTTATAGAAATTGTGTGCACAAAAACTACGATATCACATTTTTGATTAAATTTATGCGCCTGTCCGTTAGGTTGACTTCAGTAAAAAACTTTCTTACGCTTATTTTCATTTTTATTCATGTGCTTTAGTCAACATAAAATAAAAGTATACAGAAAATTTCGGGAATTGCGCATTGTACACAACTAGAAAAACACAATTAATTAATAGCGGCCAGACAACGAATTCTTAGAAGAGTTCATGTTGAAAACAACATTCATAAAAAATATTCGAGATGGCCTTTGTATACAACAAAGGCCATCTCGAACCACCACAAGCTATTAAATCATACCGTTTAACGTCATTGCGAAAACACACTTAGAAATAGAATATATTTATGAATTATAGACAAATTTAATAAAGAATTTTTATATAGGCCAGATTGCAAGTCAGGTTATGTTTGTTTACATATGAATTAGTATTATGGTTTAGTTTCAAATTAGTCTATTTGTTTTTAAGTCTGTTTTTTTTTTTGTAAACATGTTGATTGTTAATATTATTAGATTGTTCATTAATTCTTTTTGAATTTCACATATGCATGTGAAATCTCACAAATTTTTGGATTTGCTGTAGTACATGTTTGTTGGCATCCGTTTAATTTATGGAACAAATTGCATTCTGTTTAATACAATTTTATTTATATTTACCTTTTGTCATTAAATGTTTACATTTAATATATCGTAGTTAGAACTTCGTATATTATTTAAGGTACGGACACACTATTAACACGTGACGTATTAACACGTATTATAGAAATATTTGTTCTATTATTTTAAATAAGAGTGAGTGTGCATATTATTATGATGTGTCGTCAGATGCCTTCAAGGCGCTTTAACACGACATAACACGTGTTGACACGATCTGGAAGGCCCAGATCGGCGTCAGTTTTTGTAATAAACTAGTAAATAAGTATTAATTGTTAAATTAAAACAGATCTAACAACCACTATTCAATATAGCTGCCTCCAACTGATGCACATTTTCCAGCCAAATTATAATAATAGAATTATTAAAGAACTGATTAATATAAAAAAAGATAAAAATGCAATCAATGATAGAAGTGATATAAAAAATTTAAGTTCGACATATTTTAATCTACGTCTTAACAAGATTTTAATATCACATCATCTTATAATAATATAAACGAATTGACAGAAAATTTGACATTTATCAATAATATTTATTCATATTTCAGTTAAAAATTCAAACGTTTTTGGTATACGTTTTAAAGTAATTTATAATTGTAGACAAGTTATATTCTAATCGTTTGTATTATATAGAAATAACCACTGAAAATGGCAGAAAATGCCGAAACATGTATGGTAGAAAATAAAACGTTTCCAAAAGTAAAAACAGACTGACTGTGCCTAATAATATATATTTAAGAAGAATAATATAATAAAACAGTCAATATAACATTCAAGATATTACATATATATATATTTGACAAGTGGATAACATGTTAATATGTTTTAGCACAATAAAGAATGTCAATATCGATATCAATATAATTTTCCAATCCACTTACAAGGGTCATTCTGGTCATTCTGAAATTTGTCGCACTATTTTATCAGTTGATAGCTAACATTATTCGAAACCTAAATATATAAAAATGGCGGCCCTATGTTGAAGGGTGTGCCAGAAAAAAAATATTTTATTGTTGAGTAAAACATGAAAATAACGCCAAATCGTCGCATTTAAAGGTTGATTTTATGTTATTCCTGCCAAAGGAAGTTATTTTTCAATACGATGTAAAATTAAAATGGCCACAGGACCGTATTTAGAAAATTTAAATGGGAGATAGAACCGTCGTTTTTGCGGATTTGGCTTTGAGCTAAGGTCGGCTATCACCTATTAAAATAGTGGGACTTATTTCAAAGTGATCCTGTATAATAAATTTATCAATTTATATACATCGAAACAACCAAACGAAAGTACGTACGCTTTATTATTATTATTATTATTATTATATTTTATATAACAGCAGCAAAATATTGTAATTTGTGATATTATTCTCGTTAGTCATAGATTTAAGCCATCCTCGATCGCTTTTTTGGAGAAAAATTCAATGGTTAAAACCAAAGTTGGCTATCGTCTTTTGTTTTCGAGTTATGGGCAAAAATTCGATTTTTTCAATTTTCGTTTTATGGCTATATCTTGCTTATTTGGAAAAATGAAGGAAAATAATGTCCACGTTCTTCAGGCATTTTTTTGATAAGAATGCAGTACCGTTGTTAGTTTTTTTGAAAAAGTTCTCCAAATTCGAGTTGTGACATAAACTTATAATTTTTTATATGGAACTCATAGTTGGCTGTTGCTTAAATAAAAAGATTTTTCCCTTTTCAAACATGTATATTTTTAGTTTTCATAGAGATTTTTCAACAATTCATACTTTTCAGTTGTCAGATGTTCATTTTTGCGTAGTAGGCGAATAAAGTTTGATATGTATTAAAATGTTTTATTCAGAGTAATAATAATTCTGAAGCTGCAAGTCAAACATAAACGCCAATTTCTTTCTTTGGGGACACATTATAGACATTTTTTCCCTTGTTTCTCTCTCACCACTCCAAAGCTCGAAGAACTTATCTGGACTGAGAGGGAAGGGTTTGGTTACGGCCACGACCGTCCTACAGATGTTAAAGCCTTTTCCAGCATACGCTGCACGGATTAGGGAAATGTGGAAAACCTAATCAGAATAATAGTCGGTCGGAAGGCCAGTTCAAAGTCACAAACATTGAAAATTTATATCTGTGATACCTATAAGTTTACAATGTCCGCCACTAAGACTTGAACCCAGGACCTTGACGTTACTAGCCCATTCACTAAGCCACTAGACCAGCAATCCCATAATATAACCCCATTTAAAAATACTAATAATAATATGAACGAACTAAGGGAAAATGTTATATAGTGTGTTAATTTTTTATCAACGTCAGTTCGGAGTGTTTCAAAGCGATGTCAATTGTGTGTTGCGAATGACGGACGTCAATTTGAATATTCAATATAAGTCTGACCTTGAAAAGTATGAATTTTTGAAAAATCTATGAAAATTAAAAATATACATGTTATATATTTTTGAAAAGGGAAAAAATTATCTTTTTATTTAAGTAACAGCCAACTATGAGTTCCATATAAAAAATATAAGTTTATGTCACAACTCGAATTTGGAGAACTTTTTCAAAAAACTAACAACGCTACTGCATTCTTATCAAAAAAGTGCCTGAAGAACGTGGACATTATTTTCCTTCATTTTTCCAAATAAGCAAGATATAGCCATAAAACGAAAACGGAAGAAAACGATTTTTTGCGCATAACTCGAAAACAAAAGACGATAGCCAAGTTTGGTTTTCACCACTGAATTTTTCTCCAAAAAAGCGATCCAGGATGGTAGGGTAATTTTGTTGTATCTCTTATGGTTATCGAAATTCCCTATTAAAACATCGAAATTTGCGCACCTGTACATATTAATGTTGCTGTTGTGTACAATGTTATACAATGTTATACAATGTTTTGTTTTTAGAAATGTATTTTTTTAACTAATAATTTATTGAATTTCCTTAATAAAGACGCGTCATAAAAACACTAAAATTAACTAAGAAAAGGACACCTTGGCTTTCTGATTATATAAGAATTTTAATCTCTCTAAACGACAAAACAAAATACATATATGTATAATAAAGTGTAGGAAGCCTGGTATTAAATTACAATAAGTCGCCATCCATTGCATCCAATTGATAGACGCTGATTTTGAAAACGGCTGCCACTAATAAATGCAATTATTATTATTTTATTCAAATTATACAATAGTTAAAACTATTTGAAATTAATATAGAAAACGTGACTTTAATATAACAGCAATTTAAAAAAATGTATTTATGGGAAAATGTGTTAAGTTTCTATTATGTATTTCTTGCTGAATTGCAATTTTTACTATTAAAATGCCTAGAATCCTTATGCTGTAAGGACTCCGAATTATCAACACAAATGCTCTCTTAATGTCGGGCGATGAATTAATTGCTATGCCATTGAACTATACTTTTCTGACGGTTTCAAAATAATTCGGTAGGCAGGCCTAAACTAACTCTTCGGATCTATCTAGCATGAATGTTTTCTTGTAGGGATTAGTGAACACGTTTATGTATCGAACTGACACACTGTTAGAGAAAACAAAAAGATAGAATTATAGACGCTTTCTCGAACAATGAAATATAATCATTAATCATTTCTATATTATTACCTATGTAGGTAGTAGTTTATGTAACAAGGTCAACAGATATCTAAATTATTAGTAATCCATTATATTTGTTTACAACTCTGCAGTTTATTTATTATTATGCCGTTTTGAATCATACGTTGACATTATACTTAATATAATAAAAATATTTACTACGCTACCATAATATATTAAAATGTGTCAAAACTTAAAATATAAATTAAGGCCACTTTGTAAGGTTATTAATTTGGTTATTATTGCCTTTGTTCATATTTATTTATTGTTTATAGTTTTCTTACCTTTTTTTGAACAAATGTTGTCACTTAATTTTAAAAACTTATGTTAAAATATATTAAAAAACTTCACTATAGTTGTTTATTATAAATTCACTTTTATTTATTAACGGTTTTATTGTTGGGATTAGGATATCTTGACATCGGTCTTTTTTGTTAGTATATTTTACCCCTTCGCACTATAAATACAAACGGTTTTAACAAAAATAATATGATATATACGCGCGGTGTGTTTATATTTGGCGCCGAATTTTAACACATGATTATTGATTTTACCTAGAAATATTTTGTAAAACATCATGAGAGCTTTAGATGTATATATCTCGCTTAAAATGTATGTCCACTCTATGAAAAAATGTAAACGAAAATAAATTTTTTAAAATGAATATTTGTGCCATTGTTTACCAACCACCATTTTTCATGTAAGTTAATATTCTACATTCTGTCTAATCTAAATTATTTATGTACAATCTGTAACCAGACTCTTTTGTTTGATAACTACTTCATAAATACAAATCGTATTTTGAAACATTACCTTTATAAACAAAATATATCTTTGTTTAAATTAAATTAATTAAATTAAAACTCGAGTTGTGCAATAATTTGTTGTAAAATTTTAACGTATTTTTATATTTACTATTTTAAGTGGTTATATTTTTTTATAATATTATAATATTTTTCATCAGTATATAAAAGATTAAAAATAATAAATATATCATACAATAAGTATTAATCAAGGAAATTATTTTTATGTAATTTTTCAAATTTCTAATTTATTTTTAATTTTAAGTTCTGTCATTAAACAAGATAGAAAATATTGCTTATCAATCTACAATTAATAAATAAAATATGGCAATTAATTAATTACATATTGTATATCCTGATCCGCTTGAAATTAACCCGCGTGTGTTTATTTTCTGACTGACAAATATTAGAAATGTACTTAAATGTAAAGGGAGATGTAAAGATTAAATCTTCCATACTTATCGGCTATAGTGACTTTTCTAATGGTGTCTCAAGTCCCGTACATTATGCATCCCAGTAGTTAATTTTGAAGCTCAGGATTGTGTCAAACGAAGCGTTCCGGGTCATTTCGGGTTCAAGTTCCAATTTTTCAAAATGTTACCTCTCATATAATCCACATAGCAACTTTGTCCGCTTCTTATCAAAATTAATATTTCTTGGCGTTTTGTTTGAAGATTTTTAGTCACAGCAAGCTAACAACAGCATGCATGTTCAATTCCTTTACTTTTCAATAGCTGTATATCTTCCTCACTCCATATTGTTTACAAAAATATATGTTAAAATATATGCTTTACATTTTAGCATACATTTTAGGTTTATGTGTCAATTACATTATCTACATGTCTAAATCACTTCATTTGATTATATGATAGAAAACGATCATTTTTTTAAAGCTGTTAACAAGTGCGCAGACCTATTAACGAATGTTTGATTAAATATGTTTGTCTACTGCACGTCAATACATGAAGTTTTATTTTATTCAAAATGATCTTTTAGTCTTAAAATATATTATTCTTTCAGTTTCAATTCAAGTAAATAATGAAAAGAAGATGCGTGATTGGAAATTAGTTCCTCCAGATGGTGGTTGGGGTTGGTTGGTTCTCTTGGGTTCAACTCTGGTGAATATTTTAGTCCCAGGAACAGTGAAGTCGTTCGGGGTCCTTTTCGTCGAATTTTTAGAAGTATTCGATGCGTCTCCAACAGCTGCTGCTTGGATCCCCGCATTATGTTACTTCCTTTATAGTTCTTTGGGTAAGTTTAAAATTGATGTAGTAATATTATGCTAACTGGTTATTTTTAGGACCTGTATCAAGTATTATGTCACTAAAATATTCATACAGAACTGTAACATTAATTGGAGGAACCTGTGCTGCCGTAGGCATGATAATTAGTTTTTTTGCAAATTCTGTCGTTTACCTCTATATAAGGTATGTATATAGCATGTATGTTGTACAAAGTAATGCAGGGGCGGATCCAGACCTTACTCTTTGGTGTTTATTTATTACACCCCCTTTATTACTATCAAACAGCTTGAATTATCAACTGTAAAAAATAAAAAAATATATATTCAATATTATAGTGATTCCAAGTTCGGCTCGTTGAAAAAATTCAATATTCAATTAAAAATATAATGTGTCATTTCTCCAAAATAACGAGTTTTAATTTTCTGTTAAAGTAAATAATTTTTGACATCAAATTTTAATTTTTGTGATAGTAAATATTTTCTTTGAAATAATAACAAAAGGTATTTTAAAAAGTTTGATGAGATATTCATTAAGTTTTGGCGGTGATTAGCCCTTGCCTTATAGTCCAACATTTCAGTTTAAGAGATCAATGTCATTAAAAAAAAAAAAAAAAAATTATGCTAATTTTTTATGACATATTGTTCTCTTTTTTCAGTTATGGTATATTAGTAGGCACAGGAGCTGGTTTATCATTTCCCCCAACAGTTTACATAGTTACAAGTTATTTTGAGAAGTTAAGAGGTTTGGCAAACGGTATTTGTATATCAGGTTCAGCAATGGGTTCTATAATTTTACCACCAGTATTACGTATACTATTGGATTTTTATGGGTACAGGTGAATACAATGTTGTGGTCCTTGCCAATCGGGCAGGGGACTTTTTTCATTACAATATTTTCAGAGGAGCTGTTCTCATAATGGGAGGTATCACGCTAAATGTTTGGGTAGCAGCTCTTTTTTATGAGCCAGTAGAAAAGCATATGAAGAAAGTGCCAATTAATAAAAACGAAGATGATGATGTAGAACCTGAAGAACAATCACTGACTAAGCCAAAATTTATAATAAATGTTGATGAAAATACCTCTTTACATCTATTGAGTCATAATAATTCTTCAGCTGAAAATCTCGATATATCCTCAAATTCTTTTACACGAAGTGCTTCAAGTGCAGCTGTTCAAAATTACAAGGCGCCTAGTAACAGAGAGCGAAAAATCAGCGTCCCTGCTAGTAAAGGAGAAATGACACGTGTTCGATCTGGTACAGGACTACGTAATTTAAATAGTTCATCTGGTCTCAATAATACACATAGTTCTTCAGCTCTTGACTCAGTACCTGAGAAGGCTAATGTAACAGAAATGTATGCACAAAATAAGTTACGTAGTGCGAAAAAAGCACGGGTTCCAAGAAGAAGTCCTTCAACAAGTTCCTTTCAATATGTATCAACTCCTTATCACGGAAGCACACTTACTTTACAACCAGAAACATTTGCCAGTACATTCAGCTTAAAGGGATCTCAAACTAATGAAAAATCAACTGATAATACTTCTCCAAAGAAGTTTTTTGATATTTCTTTATTAAAAGATCCTATCTACTTAATTATTCTCATTTCAAATTCAACTAATGCCATTAGTTACACAAATTTTATAATACTTTTGCCATCTTATGCTCTAGCTTTAGGTTACGACAAAACCAGTGCCACCCTTCTATTGCCTATTGTTTCTGCATTGGATCTCGTTGGCAGAATAGGGGGATCAGCACTATCAGATTTACCTCTAATACCAAAAGAATGGTATTTTATTGGAGGGTTATTTATATCTGGCGTATCTTTAGCTTTAATGCCATTTTCAGAATCTTACACATTTATAAGTATATATTGTGCTATATTTGGTCTAGCATCAGGAATTTATGTAGGTATTACTGCTGTTATTATGGCAGATTTATTAGGCACAGATAGATTACAATCAACTTATGGTATTTCATTATTTGTAAATGGAATTATTCAACTTATCGGGCCACCATTATGTGGACTTTGGTTTGAAAAGACACATTCATATACATCATTGTTTTGTACGTTGGGCATCATTTTAATTTGTGGTGCTGCCATATGGGGCTTTCTACCATTTGTTAGGAAGAAGAAAGATCCAAATGACAATTTAAATAAATGTTAACTTTTATACTTTTTATACATGGCTTCATTTTTAATATCTTGTGGCCAATACATAGATAATTTTTGTAGTATATATCTTCCTTTAAAAATATTTATTTTAAAAGGCTAATTTCGCCAAAATATAGTCTTTTTAATAGTATATTTACATTATATATTACTTAATCTTATATTTATTATAAATGTGCACTTGACAATTTCATATTTGATTTATGAAAATTAACTAAGTAATCAGTGAATGATTTTTTATTGTTAGAAAATTATATTTTGTAAACATTTTTAAATTATTTAATCTACTACTTTATGTAACGGTGTAGCGCTCTACCACAAATATATAATAAGTTAGTTAATAAAAAATTAACTCCTACCTTTTTTTGTATTAAAATATTTGTATCTACAAAATACACAAACATCCATACCAAAGTTATTTGTAAGAATCTATATATTTTTGTACCAAATCAAAATTGATCATTTTCTGATGTATTTGAAAAAAAAATTATATTAGAATATTTCTAATAAAATATCGGTAAATATTTAGGTTTACTTTCTTTCCTCATTTATAATATACATGTATGTCGTATGTACGACATGAAGAGATATCTACAGGAAGGAATATTGTAGAACAACTTTTTGTTATACAGTGAAACGCTTTGTACTGTTTTAAATATGTCTATAATAGTATATCAAAGGGGCATTGGTCCATTATGATAAGTAAGTTATAACTTTTGATACAAAACATGTGTTGAGTTACGATTAAGGTTGTGAAATATTTTTTAAAGCTTTTAAAATGAGTTCATTGTGTTTATGTATACATACATATACGCAGTAGGTACTGTCTTTGTAACTATTCTTTATTGATGATATTTCAAAGTCATGTTTTTATAAATTGTTTTTACAGCAAATTATATATGAACTTGCTTTTTTACAAATTTCAATGTTATTTATGCAAATGTAAAAAATTTCTGTGTAAAGTTCACAACTATCAGAGTAATAATAGTCGTCATGACTATTCTATTTTTTAAACTGTTAGACTGGACTCTTAAACTGCACATAAACATCTAGAGATGCAAACAAGTGTTACAGACTTATCTCTTCACTTAAACGGGATTTCCCACTGTGTTGTTGGGTTTAGCCTATTTTTGTCTATCCTCTGTCCATACTATCTTTCCGTCTTCCACTATTCCTTTCACTTCTTCCTGCCACGTCTTCCTAGGTCTTTTTTCCTATTTCCTTAGCTTGGTATACTTTTCTTCATTCAATCTTCGTATATCCTGTTCCGTTTCTCAAAATATTAGCATATCATCTGCATAGCACATTTCTGTAATATTTGCAAGTTCATTTTCCAATACCCTACTTTATAGCCCCTTAAGTTTTTTCGGCAGTTCTTGAGAATTTCATCCAAAACTATATTAAACAGTAAGTTGCTCAAGATACATCCTTGTTTCACTCCCACTGTATAGACAAATGCCTCAGGTTTTTCATTTCTTGTCCTTACGTAGCTTACCGTGTTTCTATACAGACTCTTTATATTTTCCATTAAATTCAGTTTGACTCCTCTCTTACTCAATATTTTCAGACATCTTTTCTTACTATCTTATCGAACGCCTTTTTCATGTCTATGTAATATACGTGTATATCTCTGTTCACTTTTATGGCTTTTTCACTCGGTTGTCTTATATTAAATATGTGGTCTTGAATTCCTCTGTTTTTCCACCTAAGGAAACTGGTGGGGCTTTGGACAGGACACTGTCGACTGAATAAGCACCTACACACGTTGGAAGTCGTAAACGACCCTATATGTCACAGTTGCCTTGAAGAAGATGAAACGCCGGAACATGTGTTATATCAATGCTCGCCACTCTCATCGATAAGAAGATCCATACTGGAGGACTTCTGGCCGAGTATGGCTAGGCTAAGCGACACCTCACCCAGTAAGGTTCTCAAGCTGATCGACACCGTCGGCTGGCTTGAGGACTGATGGGGGGTGGAGGTTGCTCCGGAGAGGCCTAAGTGCAAGTGAGGCGTTCGGACCACACACCCTTCAAATCTTAAAATCCAGAATCCAGATCCCTCTGTTTGTCCTAAACCCGCTCTGACTTTCTTCTAAAGTTGTTGTCTAATGTTCTGTTTGTTCTTTCAGTCTCCCTCTTTAATATCCTTGTACATAGTTTTCCAGCTGTGCTTGTTAGTGTGATTCCTCTATAGTTTCTACAGTCCCTACTATCTCCAGATTTATATATGTGTTATTGTCCAGTCCTTAGGTACCTTTTTTCTTTACTTGCTTGTCTCATAATTTCTAATAGTTCTTGTTTGGTGTTCTCACATGCGTATTTCAGCATTTCCCCTGTTAGTTCGTCATGCCCTGGTGCTTTTCCAAGTTTTACTTTTTGTACGGCGTCTTCTAGTTCATCCAAGGTGATTTCCTGATTATCTCCCATTTGTTCCTGTGTTATTATTTCTTGTTGTATATCTGATCGTTTAATATCTTCTAGAAATTCTCTAAAGTAGTCTTTTCATGTTGTCATTATATCTTCTTCAGTTATTTGTATTTCTCCATTTTTATTTTTAATATTTCTTAATATCTCTTCTTTAGTTTTTTTTCATTTGTTTTATTGCTCCAAAGAATAGGTTTTGATTTTCCTTATGTGCATTAGCTAATTTTTCTACAAATTCTATCCAAAATGTTGTTTTCTTTGATTATTGTCTTTCTTCTTTATATTTATTATGCTTAACTCGTTTGTTTTGTTTAGATATTCTTTTCATTTTTGTTTTTTCCTCTTAACTGCTTCTTTTACTTCTTTGGTCCACCAGGTGGTTTTCTTTCTTTCTTTCTTCCCCATTTTGGCTCCATAGCTTTGCTTCGCTGCTCTTTGTAGCGTTTCTTTAAATTTTTTCCATCTCCCCTCTATATCTTTTTTTAATTGCCCCTTCCATATCTTTTTTTAATTGCTCCCTTCTATATCTTTTTTTAATTGCTTTTCATCTAAAATTTGTTGCTACTGATCTCTTGTTTTTATGTCTTTTAATTTACATGATTTAATTTTTTCATTTATTATTTTTCTCTTGTTTGTTTCTTTTTCTTCGAGTTCTGTTTTCATTTTCATTCGTACTAAATAGTGACCACTTCCTATCTCTGCGCCTCTCATTTCACTTTAACCGAGTCATAATTCTGAAAATTACGGCGTATTAAAAGTTCATGGTGTTATAACTGAGCACGAACATTTACCACCATTCCGCAATTCCGCAACTTTTATATATATATATATATATATTAACAATTGTTTAGTAAATTAGTAGAATGTTTAAAAAGTGTTTGCGTTAGTACGTTTCTCCCTCGACATTATGTATTAAAAATAATAGCGCACCCCTGTGAAACAATATTTTGAATTATATTTAATTCTCTTGTTTTAAATATTCTTTTGTTGGTAATTTAATTACACAATACTCGTATAATTCTTTGATATACAAAATAATGTAGAACAAAAATTAATAATTACTAAAGTAAATGTGGAAATATTAAATATTTTGTTATGAAACACTCGTACAATTTTCGTTGCGCTTGCTTCTATGTATACCACAGTTAAAAGCCGTTCAATGTACTCGCTTCGGCGGTACATATACTAAAATTGGAACGATACAGAGAAGATTAGCATGGCCCCTGCGCAAGGATGACACGCAAAATCGTGAAGCGTTCCACATTTTTTTTTAAATCAAATGTGTTAAATATATATAAATAATAATTTGATTACTACTCTTTTTATTCTTGAGCAAGCAACCAATATTTATACTTTTAAATAGTTTTTATACATATTTTCCTTTTAGCAAAAGGCGTAGCTTGGAATTACACCGAACATATTGCACCTGTTTGTTTTGTGAGGCATTTGTGAGGAGCTTCAAGCCCCTATGTTGCTTAGATTTACCTCCCCTCGATCCCGATCTTTCCAGCAGCACAGACAAAGAGCTTCATGGTGGCGTCAGCCCCAGGTGGCGTCAAGCACGTAAAAGGAAAGTATGTACTAACTTGTGTGTCGTAATAAATAAATTTTTTATAAGTATTTTATTGGTGGCTTGTTCAAGAATATAAAATGGAAAATACGACTAATCAACTAGTAGATATGTTACAAGTTTATTTTGAGTGTGTATTTGGAGCAATTATGTCGCGAAAACAATCAACATAAAGCCTCTGCGCTTAAACACTATTTTTCTGACACTTATTAAAAATAAACTTGTAACATATCTACTAGTTCATTAGGTGTATTTTCCATTTTGGGAAGAGTAAACAAAACGAACTTCTTTCGGCACTTTGAAATGTCAAATAAGCGACGCAGTTGTTTTACGCTTGCTTAATTATTATCACAAATTGTTTGCTAAAGACAATTTCGGATTTAACAGCCTACTAGCTCAAACCAGTTTTTTGCGTTTTTTGCAAAAATTTCATAGTACAACCCTACTAAAAGTTTATACCGGTGAAAAGTACTTAAAATGCTCTAGAAGAATACACAAAATAATTAAATCGAGCAATTTAAAAAAATTGTCGGTGACGTCACAACAACTAAATGAAGGTGAAAAGATTTTTTTTTCGCCAAGTTGTAGCTAAGACTGTCCCAATTACAATTTGAAAATTGAACCTTATAAGCACCTCATATAAAAACTGTAACAAAGCGCTATATTCTGCAATGGTAAAAAATAGATAAAAAAAGCCCGTACATTTGAGCCTGAGACCGAATCTTACTTGATACTGTCTACATGTTCGTTCCTATGGATAAAACAAAGACTGCGCCGACAACGTATGACACACACATATACAGTGGCCACCGAAAACGAAACAGACGCGTTTTCAGGTACTTAGACGCTTTAAAAAAAAAACGCTCAGAGAGGTCAATTTTCTTTGGAAGGGGGACAAATGTTTTAGCTATTTGTAGTCACCTAGTTGCAACCCTAAAAGGGGGGGGGGGACGTTCACCATAAAAATTTTAAATGGAAAGTGGTATTTTCAAACCTATCGTTTGAAAGAGCAATCGACGGGCTTTACAGATGTGATGGAATTTTTGAATTCTGATCGTTACTTCCCGAGTTGGTGAGCTCTGAATATTCAAACTTTTTTAATCTTTTTACCGGATCCGTAACTAACAAAAAGCGAAATGTTCCAAACTGAGTAGATAACCCTTGCTATTTACAAAGTTTGGGTCAAATCATGTGTCCTTGCAAAGAAAATTCACTTGTTTCAGTATTTTTTAAGCAACTAATCTCCAAGGTGACATAAAAAATGAAATATTATTATTGTCAAATTCTTGGTTGATTATAATACTTATCTTTTTTTTTTCTTTCTTGAGCGTGCAACCAAATTGAAACTCGAGTTGTGCAATAAAATATATTTATTACAATTCACCAAATATAATAAATATAAAAATGTGTTTCGTAATCTTTATCAAGCAATATAGCAAATATATTTAATTTGACGAAATTGTCCCCCTTCCAAAGAAAATTGACCTGTCTGTGCGTTTTTTTAAAAAAAAGCGTCTAAGTACCTAAAAACGCGTCTGTTTCGTTTTCGGTGGGCCACTCTGTATATCGTATCACACATGAACTAAACAGAATCGTTAGGGTAATTCAACTTGACAACCTTCTAAAAAAATGCGTGGAAGGAATAGAAATTTTGTTCGGTCGGCAGATTCTCGCGACCGAAACTTTTGTATTTATAATACATGCCATTTATCGGCGTTTGATCGTAATACATACGATATTGAAATAATAGAAACTGATAAGAAAAAAAAATACAATTTAACTTTATGTATTATAAATGCTGTTTCAAGAACTGTAAAAAAATTTCTAGTTGACGGCACCTGACATTAATATATTTATCACAGCAATCTTGAATAAAATATTTCTTGAAATTTATAGCGCGTGATGTAAATGTGTTTTATTATTGGTCAAAGAAATTGAAAAATAATTATGTATATCACTAGTATTGGTTATAATTTAAATGTACCGAATTAGTAATAACGCTTGACATAACAAAAGTTATTAACAATGTTGGACGTTGTTACGTTCATTTGTATTATTATCACTTATTTATTGTGAATCATTCTGTATATTCGTTTCGTTGTACATTATAATGTCATTGTCGTAAAATATATCACATTTTCCGTAC
>JAFFZR010011753.1:0-19546 GCA_018397195.1 Lethrus apterus | reverse complement strand
TTCAAAAAAATTGCTTTGTAAGGTACCATTTTTTTTACATCACCGTTTAAGTAGTAAGAAGGTCTATCAAAAACAGAAGAAAAAAGTGGGGGTTGTCCTTAAAAAAAAATATGATGACGTCATTGTGCAAAAACAAATGACGTCATTCCAAAAAAATTAACATCAGAAGACGACATTTCAAAAACAAAAATTGACCTGTCCGAGAGATTTTCTTAAAAACATTATAGAACGCTTTTATGAACTTTATCACCACACTGTATATGTACAGGGAGGTGCATAAAAAACGGACAGAGCTGTAGTATCGTTATTAGTCATCCGATTTTCAAAATTCAAAAACCTCATTGAATTGTTCAAAGCCCGCTATAACCTGGCAGTAAATAATATGTTTTATTTTGAAGTGCCCCTGAGCAACGATTGTCAACTTTTTTTTTTTAATGGCAACATAACTTTTTTTTGTTTTTTTTTTAATTCGACTTTTTTCCTGAACACAAGCAATGTAATAAAATCATATTTTGCTTGAACCGTAGCAGTAAAAATCAATTAAAATGTGATCACAGTTAAATACAATTTAGTAAGCCATGAAACGAGGTACCTACCCGTTACAGATGAACTACAAATGTCAACTGTCCTCTGCTTTCCAAGAACGCTAACGTTATAGGAAGCAACAAATAATGACATATCAACAATTAGTAGATTTTTTTTAATTTTCAAAAAAACTCATAATAATAAAAAAAAAAAAAAAAAAAAAATACAAAAATTGATTCTTCGTTCTCTGTCGTTATTCTCTAATGCTTGGATTTTACAAGGGATGTATGGCTTGTACTTATGTTTCTTCAAAATTGCAATGACGGTTTTTCTCGATGTCCCAAAATTTTGCGCAATTTTAGCTAAAGACGTATTGGGGGGTTCTTCCACATTTAGCAAAACATTCATTTCTAATTCTTCATCTAATTTTCGCACTAGAACTTTTGGTTTCTTAAATGCACCAAATTGTCGCAAATTAGCTTCTAATCTGCAAAATTTTTGAAAGGTAGGAAGATTTCTATCTGGATAACTTGTTTCATAGCTTACTTAATTGCGTTGCACTGTGATCACATTTTAATTGATTTTTACGGCTACGGTTCGTGCAAAATATGATTTTGTTATATCGCTGTGTTCAGAAAAAAAAGTAGAATTCGAAAAAAAGAAAAAAAAGATATGTTGCCATTTAAAAAAAAAAAGTTGACAATCGTTGTTCAGAGGCGCTTCAAAATAAAACATATTATTTACTGCCAGCTTATAGCGGGCTTTGAACAATTCAATGCGGTTTTTGGATTTTGAAAATCGGATGACTAATAACGATACTACAGCTCTGTCCGTTTTTTATGCACCTCCCTGTATAATATAAAAATCAACAATGAGTTTTTCAACTTTATTTCAAGATTTCAACATAAAAATTGAAAAATGGCATGTGCACTCACTAATATCGCTTTGATCGCAATATAATAATTATATATATATCTCAACCAAAAGGTAAAATGACACATAATTATATCCTTTCTCTATTAAATTATTTTACGTTTATTAATAAAGTTTCTGTTCGTTTTTTTATTGTTCTGAACACCAGTCTTTAAAACTGTCGCAAACCTGGCAATTTTTTCTCCACGCTTTTTATTATACAATTTTTCCCTTTTAAAGAAGTTCCCGGCTAACCGTTCGACTTGCAACAATCGCAATGATTCGTAACGCCTGACGCAAATTTAATTCAATTTAAAACTAATCTTGTAAACGGTAATTCCAATTACTGCCATTAGGCAAGATTGTATATAACTTGGATCAATCGAAAGGAGAGCGAACGACGATGCATTCAGCCAGTCGCTGTGAGAACTCGATTTTCTTCAATGAATTACGTAATGTTTCTTCTACATCGTAATTTCGACGAAACGTGACGGAGGAGTGTACATCGGTCGTTTCGTGAAATGGAGGACGACTTGTATTAAATGAGTTATTATATCTTGAATTCGATACAAATTACGGGTATTTAGTTGGGCGGTGGGGATTTTGTCCAAGAAATGTAGAAATCACCAACATTTTATAAACCGATTATATCGTCAGTTGTTGCACGATATAAAAAGCGATAAATTAACAACATTATTAATTCAGGTAATTTGAAAGACATAAAAAATGGTCAATTCGATAGCCGATTTTGTAATATAATTGCTTCAAATTTACGACACCCAACTCGAAGCTGCTTTGGTTTTGCTTTACAAAATCATCTTCACTTAAACTTGTCATACAACACCATCGACGATGCTCCAATCCATTCCCCTTTCACCTCGAGTCATAACCATACGCGACGCGAACCCCCAAGTCGAGCATTTGGCTCGGTTTTCTCGCACGAATCGGGCATTTATTATTCTTGAGCGGACTGCTCGCTTGGGCGTCGTTTGAACGCGGCTGAAAGAAACACCCGGTTCTCGCATAACGGCCAACCTAGTTCACTCATGACCTTCCTCCTCCGATCGCCTTGTTACGATCGCCCTCGCGTTTCTAAAGTACATCAATGACGGTTCATTATACTCTTTAAGTTTTAAAAATGTATGATTTGGAATCTCTTCTGATTTTTCTAATTTTTATGATATCAAAACCAAACCGACGTTGATACCGACGATTCTAATTGAAAATAAGTACCATTTCCGGAAGAGTCCGATTTGTTGCGTAACGTACGACTAAGTTTTTAAGTATGTGCATGTAACTACCAGGAACGTCAAGGTTGGCAATATTTTCAATCGTCGAGTATATGTAATTTTCGCACGTCCTTACACAGAACGACCATAATAATTGTTTTGCGTTGCAAAATCCGCGGCGAGTTATTCTCGAGGACGAACGTATTTACAGGTATGTCGTTTAAATGTAAGAGATGTACGAGATCATATTTGTAAATATTCTCACCTGTTGATGGTTAACGTTGATTCAATTAAATTTAGCCATGAATCACGAGGCAATAATTTGTAGAATTGCTTTGTGCTGACACAAGTCTAATTAAAATGATTCGTTGTAGTGACAAAGCAGTGAGTTTTACTAGCCAGTGAGCGTAAGCGGAAGTACATATAAATTGTTTGTGGAGCGCATTAGGGTTTTATAGGACACTGTAAAACATGTTTATTAATCAAATGGACTGAACAAATGTTTTATAACGATCAATCTATATAATAATAACATATTTATTACACTTCAGCCCTTACAAACAACAAAATAAAAATATAGTGGATCGGAAAAAAAATTACTCAAAGTAAGCCATGAACAAAAATCTGCATGTCTACTTAAACCACTGTTTATTCCTTAATGTGAAATTGACGTTTGTCAATAATTTCATATGGAAACAGAAAACGCTGAATTGCAATATTCTTACGTTGTTATGAAGAATTTCAGGAACATTTTCCTATTGAACATTTTTGACAAACGTCAATTTGACATGAGGAAATAAAATAGTGGTTTAAGTAAAGACATGCCGATTTTCTTCATGGCTTACTTTGACTTTGTTTCGATCACACGGTACTTAACACATAAAATCCTACAAACAACAAGCCCTATAATTCAGATAATTATTATCTCACCGATAGGTGGCGCTGTATATTACATGTAAATTTCGACTTTCTTTATTCAATTTCGATTAGGTCGGGTTGATTTGATCTGTTGAGTATAAAGTCAATTTCAATCACCTAAAAATAATTTTCTTATCTTTCGTTAGAAATTTAGAATTCATCGTTTTGAATAATTTTTAGATGAATATTAATCAACCTTACGTAAAACAGCCGAATCAACACAACCCAACTGATCTGAATCAACGAATCGATAAAAAAGCAAAAATCTATTGAATAAGATAAAGTGAGATAAAGATAAATTGAATAAAAAAAGCTGAATTAACTCACCCTCGGTAAGCTGCATCAACCCAACCTAACTACATAAAAACATTCATTTTTTTTTTAATGACAACATTTTCTTAAAAATATTATTTAATTCCATTGATCCAACTCGACTGGGTTGAATAGACCTGTTGAATTTTTGTTACGTAAATTCAATTTACGACGAGTTCAATCATTTAAAAAAAGTTACTTTCTTATCGTGTGTTTTCTATGAAGATGGATCAACCTATTCAACTTCATATAAGGTTGGGCTGATCTATTGAATCAGAACTTCATCGCTGATTCTCACTTAGTTGCATTTTGAATTGGAGTATATCGGTTGATTCATCTCAATTAGGTTTAGGTTGGTTAGGTGGGTTGATACATTTTGAATGAGATTTATTTGAATCATTTCAATATATTTTTGTTTTTATTTTAGGTATTTTAAATCGAAATATTTATGACTTGACTTTTTTTAAAACTATGTATTGAATGCAGTTAGGTTGGGTTTGTACGTTTTAATTAGGTTGGTATTTTGTTCAATGTTATAAATGAATTATATTGCATGGACTGGAGTCATTTCGAATTAGGTTAGATTGGGTTTCATCAACAACAATAACCCCGGAAAGCAACCATTTCATAATCGATTGATTTGTTACATGTGTTAGTGGTTCAGACACCATGTTACCAACCGTTTTTAAAACCAATGAAGAAATACCGTCAACACCAGTAGAGTGTAGCTTTTTAATTATTTATATATTTTATTATTACTACTAAGTGCACATCCCTTAAGGCTGGTTTACATGAAGCTAATAGAGAAGCAAGTCAAGTGAGCAAGAAACTTGCTCTGTGGAAACATTTGCATGCCACGTATTTCAAGCAAGTACGATACCAGTTGCCAGGCAAGCTAAGACAGTCAAGTGAATAGAAACAGGTTGTATTTGCTTGCCAACTTGCTTTTGAAAATTTATGTCAACTCAATTGACTCGCATCTCTACTGGCTTCATGTACACCTTTAAGCTGCTCGCACACTGAGGCGCGGCGAAGCAAAGCGAAGCGCAGGGAATTTATTACGCCAGAGAAAAACGTACGTTATCAAATGGGAACCCGCACACTGATACGCCGCGCGGAGAAGCGAAGCGAAGAGTTGTCGCAAGAGATGTTTCCAGAGCAATCAAGCGACGTATCTTCGCGCCGCTTCGCCTCGCCTCGCCTCAGTGCGAGGTACGTAGGTACGGGAAGAGCCAAATTTTTAGGTTTTCGTTGCTTATCGGACACTTTCGCTTTCCGATGAGAAGCTGGTAAGCTCAGTTTGTACAGTTTAGCATAGTGTAATTTTATTGTAATTTTTCTTTTGTAATTTCATATTTTTGTTCCTTTTATCTTAGTCTATTATTTGCATATATTTTTTGTTTCTTTTATCTGTTCCAACATGTATTGTACCAATGTAATTTGCAACATTCATTGTCTAGCCTATAAACTGAAATAAGTTTATACGCATAAATTATGTATTGGAATACCGTAACGTGCATTATCTTTATATTGAATCGTTTCTTCATTTGAGTTTGCCTCTACATATACACGAAGATCCAGGACAAGAAGGGCAGAAAATAATTAATTATTCGTTGCCGAGTTAATTACGTGGGTCCGAGCATCGCGCTACCCAACTTCAATTATTTTATTCAAGTTAAATTTCAATTATCAATTATCATTATATTTTAATCAATCGATTTATCGTATTTAATCAATTGATATTATTATATTTTATTGTGAAATAAAAACTTTTTAAAAAGAAGTTTCGCTGAACAAACGATTTAATTTGTATGTTCATAATTTAGTACTAACTTTACAACTTTTTTTTTTATTTCATATTTGTAGACTAAAAAATTATAGGTCCGGGGAATATCCCGGATTTCGCCCGGTGTTTCCCCGAAGTTTCCCCGGATTTAACCGGAGTGTTCCTCGGATTTTGTCAGGAGTTCCCCGGATTTAACCCGGAGTTTCCATGATTTTGCCCGGAGTTTCCCGGGCTTTGTCCGGAGTATCCCCGGTCTTTGTCCGGAGTTCCCGGGATTTTGCCCGGAGTTCCCCGGATTTAGCCCGGAATTTCATCGCATTTGATGATGATGATTGATGAACACTGTCGGTAATTAAATATTGTATCATGCACATGCGCGTCAGGCCTGGCGACTATTTCGCCTCGCTCCGCGTCGCCCTAATGTGCGGCCTCCGCTCTGCGACGCTGCTCTTCGCCGCTCTTCACTTCGCTTCGCCGCGTGTCAGTGTGTGAGCACCTTTAGAACGGTTATATAAAAAATGCAACTTAATCACATTACCTGCAGCTGACGCAAGGCAATCAGCAAAACGATTGGCAATTTCATCTGAAATAGAAATAGAAATCTCCATTGAGTTGACTCATCTTCCAAACTTCTTGATTAGTATTTGACGCTTCGTTTAGCCTTTTTTGTATAATAATTGCGTTTCTTGTCTTTAATTTTATTTTTTCTTCTTTTTATCTTTGTACAAGCTATTCAAAATTTTCTGACTAAGATTTCTGTTGAACTCAACATAAAATGTTAAAATTCGTTTGTCATCCATATTACATTTAATGTAAACCAACCTCACGATTTTCGAAGTATTCCATGACGAATCCGTCCCCCGTCGTATCACTTAACCCATGCACACATGTGTACGTGCATCGATGTTTCCTCTCGAACAAAGGCATTCCTAATGGCGGGAGAGAGATAACACATACGTCGTCCGGCGTGTTGTGCACCAATAGGAAAGAGAACGCGAATCGCATACATTGATTCGTAACGTTATATCCACGCATTACACATATGTAATTACAGACGTATTCGCATTGCAATTTGGATCGAATTAATTGATTAAAATTTCCTTTGAACGATATTTATTGATAGTTTTGCGATGTAAAATAAGAATGAAAAAAATCAGTAGCGGCGGCAAAAACGATTCTTCAAAAAGAAACATCCGCGAAAAAGATGAAAACTTTATAAAATGGGGGCTTTGCATATTTTAAAGTAATATTATTCAAATCGCGTTGGAACATCGAGTTTCAGTATAGCAAATAGAATTTGATTTAATGTGTTGTCACTGTCACAATTTTTATTGAATGAAATGTAACCACATGATGAAATCCAACAACGTGGTTCATTTAATATCGACATCAAAGAGAATGGTTTTGGTCGGAAATCAAACTTTTAATACCACATATAGTCCTACATACAAATTTATTTTGTTTACCGCATACATTTATTCGCTATTCTTCGCTAACTGTATTGTGATATTATCAGCAAGAGAAATGAAAGAACTGGCTTGTTATTGGAAACAACAGAAGGGAAGGTGTCCAACAAGAATATGAAAGATTAGATCAGAGGCGTAGCGAGCTTAACTCGCGCCCGGGGCACAATACCTTTTTAGCGCCCCCCCCCCATTCGAAAACTATATAATATTATATGTAAACGGACCATTTGGCGCCCCTTTGTTAGTACCGCAAGGGGCATGATGCCACCACTTGCCCACCCCTCGCTACGCCCCTGGATTAGATGCAATTACTTGGAAGAAGTCTGAGTAACGCAAAAAAAACTGAGTGAAGAATATTAACGGGGTTTAAATGCGAGAATAAGGATACAATTGCAACCATGTGTAAATTGTCAAATGGATGTTCTCGGTGGCAAAATATAATGGTGCCAGAATAGAGGACGCCAACAATAAAATATACAAGGGAGAATGAACTAAAAAACTACTTGGGCTTAAACGGCTCTACACATCAAGTAAAATAACTCTTAAACAAGTATGTACCAAAAACTTTTAGCATTCTTAACCGAAACACAATGTACGTTCGCAAAGTTGCAAAAAGTGGGAAAAATACAATACAGTAATGACGGTGACGCGGCGGCGTTGCGGCGTAAAAACGGCGACGAAATTCCCATTTATTTTAAAATATTCTCCATGTGCATTACGGGTGAATTTATGGAGCAAAAAGTAACGAAACAAGCGGCAAAATCCTGATGGAAATAGTTCACCAGACAATACCGGGCTTATACACAACTTTTAAATAAGCCGAGGAACTTTCGAGATTGCATTCGAAATAACCGAAATGATAAAAATACGCCGACGAAGTTTCGCGTGGCGGTTCGAGCGGAGGGTGGATCTTCGTGAGTGACGTTCGTCGTCTGTTTAGTTTCGGAGTTATTAAACTATTTCTCGATGTTATGATTCGCATATACGACGAAAATTTGACGAGGGTTGGCGTATATGTTCATGCTCGGAGGCTTTGAAACAAATCAATTTAAACACGTTTTTTTTTTCTGAAAAAAGCTACTTACGTTTTATCTGAAAAGGATTGACGAAACGTGCTTTGTGTTAATACTAAATTAATACTAATACTAAAAACCTTAATTAATGTCGCTTTTCTTAAATTGAACGAGGGCAGAAACATTAAAAAGATTAAAAAAAAAAGAAATTATGAACTAAGTTGAACTTGAAATTTTCTTTTAAATTCAACTGCTCGTATCCGTTTTAAATCCAAGTAAGTTGTGCAAATTTCAGACTATAATTCAACTCGTCCTTTCAGATAATTTAAAAAAAAAAATTCTAATTCGTCACGCAAACATTTTTTTTTCAATTTCTTTGCAATTGTTTATTTTTTTCTAATTATAAGTATTTTTTCCCTTCAAGTATCTAATTTTTGGGGTTGATATATGTTTAATTATTATTATTTTTAAGGTAATGAAAGAAAGGTAATCTATATATGTGTATATAGTATTTTCTGTCATATAATTAGATTTTTATCTGTTGAGCAATGAAGATATTATTATTATTATTATTATTATCATCATTATTATTATAAGTGTTGCGAAGATGAAACTATAAAGAATAACCACTGCTATTTTCCCACAAGGAGCAAATTTGATTACATAGTAATATACAAATATTTTTAAAAGTTTAAAAGATTTAAATAATTTTATCCATAAAGTTCTTTTGAAACTTTGGTGTTACATTATATCCTTTCATGTTTACGATCACATCATAAAATGGGCAACACAGCAGCTTTTCAACTGAGATTAAGCAACAAGCAAACTTACTTTTTCGCAATGCAATTAATCCAACCAACAAACATTTTTTTGAGTTTTGATATGCTTGTCAAACCTAATTTAAAAAATATAGTTCTCGATTAAAAATTCCAACATGAAATTTTTGGTTATGTAAGGTTAGATTGGTTTTAAATTAATATGTTTAAATTCCTTTAAGTCAAATATGTTTGCTGTATTCTGTAACCTTTTTATCAAACCCATTTTTCCTTATTTGTATTGGATTGATTATTTCTTAAAATTCCATTCGGTTATTAGTATCAGTCTAGAAAAAATTGGCTTTTTTAAAATATGGTAAAGAAATGTACCCAAGTCAATTTGACAATTTTGCATTTATGGCGTCCAAGCCCAATAAATGTTATATTTTTGTCATTGAGAAGAGCTAACTTGAATTTAATAAAAGCCCTAAATCGAACTTTTTGTGATGCACCTGCATACCAATTTACAAAAGACAAATAAAACCAACACTAAAAAGTGCTAAGCATACAAGAAAGCTGCCACTGTACATATTTTTAAAACTTTTTTTTTCCAACCAAATTCACTTACGTAACGTTAGGTTGGGTTTACTCGATCAACCTCATTTAAAAGTTTTCTATTTAATTTTGATTGAATTATCAGAACATAACCTAACAAACAAATAATATTATGCTTACCAACAATGAAAAGATAAATCCATACAAATATTGAAAATGCCTCCAAAATCTATTTAAAATTTTAATTAGTACACTAGCCATAATAAAGCCACTTGAACTCAACGTAACAAGATGTGCATAAACCCAATCCAACTCAACCTATCTTACTCAGCTTAATTTACAAATTCTTTAGGAATTAAATCTATATTTTTAAAACTGTTTAAGCATTAAGTGATAGCTGACCTTAACACAAATCCAAATCCGCAAAAACGGCGGTTCTATTTTAATTTCAAATTTTCGAAAAAAATATTGGTATGGACATTCGGTTCTAAGTACGGTCCTGTGTCAACATGCGTCGTGTTGACGACTTCCTTTGGCGGTAGTAACATGAAATATTGAAAAAACAATCTTTAATGATTCGGTATTTTTTAATATTTTATTCAAAACCCAAAAAATTGTCTGGTCCCACCCTTCAACATAGGATCGCCGTTTTTTTTTTTTTTTTTGCACAATTGGTTTTGGGCTACAGTATTGTATGTTATTTCAGAATAACACAGCATAAAATACAAAATTAGGATTATTTTTTAAAATCCATATAGCTTCGTTGAATTAATAACACAGAATTAATTAACTGTAAGGACAGGCGCTTAATCCTATTGTCACAGTGATCTAAACATTAAGTTAATAAATATCTTAATCAATATATAAAATCAGGATCATGAAAGTCATTATTGCAACACGATGTACGTTCGTACCGTATTCATTTGCGATACCACCGCAAAACAAATGGCGATCGAAATCGAGGCACGCGCGCTTGTAGGTGAATTCCGCATTTGCATGTAAATTGACGCGCACCTCGTTTTTAATTATTCGTGCGTTTGTTTCTGCTGGTTTTGTTCAACGTTTAATTGTCGATGAAATTGGGATGATTTCGCCGAACGCGCCGTTTTAATTGGGTTCGCAAGTTGCGGCGAAATTACGTAAAAATCGAGTGGCACGTCGACGTATCAGTTTTTGAATTTTCAAATTCGATCGGGGGAAATTATCGATTTTGTGGAAATTGACGTAATTTAAATTTCGTAGAAAATTCGATAATTTAGGCAGATTACCATAAGTACCTATTAATATTTTTAATTGAAAACATTTCAGTAAAAATAATATAAAAATGAAATAAAAAATCCACAATCGCCTGTTAATGATCAATTATAAATACCAAGAGTAGTTTCGGAGTTCAACCTTCTTCAGACGTGTTCTGTCATCTGGCGGCATAAACTAGCAACGAACTTAAAGCATTGAAATAATTTGAACGAATAAAAAACATGCTTTCAGGTGGACGACTACTAAGCAAAGTTATGGAGAAAAAATTATTACAAAGTTTAGAATCTTTATAACTTTTCAGTCAACTCCCTTAAAACATTTTTTTGCCGTTTTTCGTCGTCGGTCGACAAGTCATCTGGCCGTTAAGTCCGTTAGTTGTTTACGGAATTTCGAGTGTCGAATACAAGGCGCTCGCGTATCGCGGCGGAATTAAACTCGGAGTTAAACTGCGAAGTTTTCCCATTTTCTCGCAAATCTTCGGGTTTTACGTCCGCCGCGCGCCGCCGTTTCTCGTCGTTTTTGCGATGCACACACGGCGTACCTCATTACGGAAGTTCGTAAACATAATGTTTACTCTGTTGATGAACTTTACATATTTGTTTTTGTAACGCGCGCGTCGAGATGTTTGCGGGGTAGTTAGTTTATTTCGGCGTGAGTGTTATTTACTGCACCGTTGGGGATATTATGGCAGTTTATTTGTTTTTAAAAAACTCATGACTAAGAATAAATTTTATTATCTTTTTCTTCACAATTATATTTTTATTACGTTACATCAGTAATTTTATTCCCAATAAGTGAATAATTAAATTTTTCAATTTCTGTTTTATATCAAAATAAGTTTTCCTTAAAAACCCAAAATTATACAATCCAACAAACCAAAGTAAATTGTACGAATATCAGTAAAACTTTATACATGTTGTATATCATTAATAGTATCATAGAAAAGAATTATATAGCTTCGATCTCTATCTACAATTCCTCCAGCACCATAACACATCGTGAAGATCGGCAACAACTAATGCCTTTCCTCTTTTCAAAGATCAAAAACCAAGAAAAACTTCGGTTTTTTGTGCAATTTTCTTAATTTTTCCTCTTTAATTTTCCCAAACAAAACCCAACCCAACCCACTCTAATTTTCTAGCGAAATTGTGTATACATTTCCAATTTTTTTTCTCTTCCTTCAAGTCATGTCTTCTTTCATATATTTTGTCTACGTTATAGCACAACTTTAACCTTTAACCACTTTAACCTGTCTTCACTTACACTCCTATCTGATTCCTTCAACATTTCTTCAATGCACTCCTTGTTGCAATTATTCCTTACTAGTGTTTGTAGCGTTTGTCGAATTTTATCCACCTTTTCGTGTAAGAATTCAACATTGTCCAATTTTATGTAATATCTTCTTGTCAGACGTTTTACTTTTGTATACAATTTATTTGAAAAAAATCTCAATATTTTTATCTTAAAAAAACTTTAAAAAAATATATCAAATATCTTTTTAACAATGAATTTAAAAGTGAAGAAATGATTATTTTGAAAAAAAAATGCAATGTTGAGTAACAGTGAACAAGTTTAAACGGTTAAGAGAAGTATTTTAAGGAGTGGAAACTTCATCCTCCACGCACTTAAGTTGCTCGTGTCTCCTTTGGGAATCGACAAACGATAAAATTTTTACAGAAAACTTGTTTGAAGATATTTATTTTTAGACACAGATTATTTTGAAAATAACAATAACCATTTTCTAAAACATAACTTTTTAAGAACAACTAAATACAAAGTGGAGGATGTTCTTCGAGCATCAAATAAATTATTAATATTGTGAATATAAGACAGTTGAGTGGAAACCTCAATATCACTCCATCAAAACAAAGGAATCGCCAGTTAATATCGAAGAAAGGACAACATTCATCAACTCGTCCCGTACTTATTTATCGTCCGCTTTCAGCGTTTCCGTCCCTTCGAATGCCGATTGTGTCCTTTAATATTATTTATTTTCCCATTTCGGCGTCCCCTAGCCTTTCGAATCGTGTTCACGAGCGGCATGCGAACTACGCACGCACACAATTGGAAAAGTTTGTTTTGAGGGACCCCGAGGCCGTCATCCGAATACGAAACTCCGGGCGCGACAATAAGAAATATTCGTTTATTGGGGGGTCGCCCGAGGAGCTGTCCGGCAAAGCTGTGACTCGTGCGGCGATTTTTAAAGACGAGGTGGCGGGCGGCCGCTGAATTGGATAAGCTGTTATTCATTTTTGTGGGTCGGAGGTCGATGATCCACATATGAGGTCGACGTGTGTGCATACGATTTTTCGTCATTTTTTTGACTCTAAAGCGATTGAAAATGGAAAATCTTGAATGTCAAGTTTAAGAAAAAATATTTCGAGAAATTTAAAAAAATCATGATGAATACGTCGTTTAAAAGAAAGTTTTAGAATTTGAAATTTTAAAATCTAGCGCACATTCTGTTTGCCACACATTATAAAATGTTGTCCGGTCATCGCGATTGTTATTTACGTTTTATAAATATCCAAGTTGAATGAACTTCTAACGTTGCGCCGGTTTATAAATAAACCTCATTTTTTGCCATCTCCATTGCGTAAGCTCCGACTCGAAAGTTCTAGGTTAGTAACCCATAGACGGCGTCGTTACCGATAAAGACCAAGATTAACGACCGACGGGACATGACGAATTAGCCGACTTCTTTCTTTCGTCAAAATCGATCAAAGTCGTTCCAACTGGATATTGTCTGGATATTGTTTTTACATTTTTCGATACGAACGGGAAACAAACAACGATCTACAGGAAACTGTTTCGTCAGAGTTGGGGGAGAACGGCCTCGGGTGCATGTGATTAACTGCGACTCTCAGAGAAAAGCCGCGTGGTGGTATCTTTTGCATGACTGGCATGCATCGAAAGTGCATTAGTCATTCGCAATTATTAATGTACGTCGTAAGCGATACGCTCCGCTGGAGTTATGGGAAAAATGCGCATGTGGGGAGCTTGAATAATGAAAGAATTTTTAAGTGTTTTCGAATGGTAATACAATGCTTTAGAAATCGAAATTTCCAATTGTAATTTATTCTTTGCCAAGTTCCAAACAAAAGAAAGTCATTTATAATACATACAAAAGGGTGCAAAATTCGAGTGTCTTCGATAAAAATGTTAAATAGTTCCAATTAATATCGAACGAATTATGCATAGCTGGAAGTGTATTTCTAAAAGTGCATCCGTGACCGAATATGGATCGAAATTGAATTCAAGCAGCGCACGGGATGAACTATAGGAGGGCATGGCGACGACAGTTATTGCACCGCAAACCAAGAAACATTACATATTCGAAATGGCATTATGGTAATCGCGAAACGTTCGTGTGCATGACTCACGCAGTCGTCTCGTGCGCTTATGTGAAATCTCCCAGCCGAAGGAAGTCGTTGCGACGCAAAACGACGTTCTCTGGGCACTCTAGGCCCTGGATTCAATTAATTCAATCAATTAATTATCGAGCGGCGATTGTGGTCGACGTCGTCCAAACTTTTCAACTCGACTTTCGTGTTTAAATTTTTACATCGTTACACTAAAAACGATAAGATTTTTGTTTTATCCAAACGAAGAAGCAGGATCCAATTTACTAAAAACATTTATATAAGCCAACCTAAAAACAGTAGTAGATCCAATTAAAAACTCAAAACTCAAATTTATTTTTATTTTAAGTTCTCTTCGTTGTGTAGTTCCTATTTTATCATTTAGATTGGCTCATCCGTTTGCTTGTAAACGAAGGAAAAGCTCTCATAAAATTCAGTTAGATGTAAACAGAAGCAAAAGCAAACGTAAAAAACTGAATGGTTAACAATTAATTATATTTGAAAAAAAAGTAGACCGAAACAGTAGCGGAAGCCAAGTAGGTTGGAGTTTCTTTGAGTTTGCGCTTCTGCTTAAAAAATGATCAATAAGAAGAAATAAAATCTCAATTCTTACTAAATATTAGTTAATTATATTTACAACATCAGAAGCGAACTTAAAAAACAAATAGGAACAAAATTCATCCCAAACAATTTCATAAGTTTTTATATAGAGTCTGTCTACTATTTGGGTTAACGGTGTTTCTTGTTGCCTTCTACATCTGCTTGCAAATGCGGAAACTGACTTAAAACGTACATTTTATTAAAAAAGTATGACTAATATAATAATAATAGGTATATATTACTTATATAGAATCTGCTAGTTGGGTTAACAGTATTTCTTAAGATGCTTTCTACTTCTGTTTGCAAAAGCGGAAACTGACTCAAAGGACGTATATTTTATTAAGGAAGTATTACTAATCGTAAGGAAAAACAGAAGCCAACCTAATAATATGCTTAACTTTTAGGGTGACTTCTGCTGGCATAAAAAAACAAGCCACATCAAAGACAAAAAGTTGAAATTTTAAATAAAAGACGTCAACCTAATGGACACATCGTAACACAAAGCAAACATATTTTACATATTTTCAACATTCTATTATTTGAGTTGATTTATCTTTTAAATTGGATTTCTATTTGCAAAAAAAAAGGAAAACAAAAACCTACAGAGTTTATTATATGCATAGAGCTTTTGCCATTTCATTTCCTTTTCATCTCTTAAGTTCACGCCTGCTAGCTAATTCCATATATTCAAACTGATATGATTGATTGATTGATAAATTTGGAACCCTTATTTTGTTATGTGTTCAATCCATAATTCAAAATGCTACGACTGGTTCGTTAAGTCCCGAAAATGGTTTCAAAAATTTTCAAGATATTTGAATATCAATTCAGATAGGAATAGTTTCCTTGACAATTGAAACTATCAGCGAGTTTCAATTGTTAATGCATCGTTTTGATTTGTGAAATATTTTCTTCCAAATTCTTTTTTCTGCCCGTTTTAATTTAATTAGTTTGATGCATCCGTTTAAAACGCGAAATTTAAATTTCTGTCATCAAGTTACCATTTCTTTAAAAAAAAAAAACTGTTTTTGGCACAAATCTATGAAGCACAAACTTTATTCCTGAATTAGATTTGTGTTTACCAGAAAATCTTAACTTGAAGCGGATAAAACGACTTCCAGAAGCTATTTTTCCCCACTGTTTTCTGATTCCATATGCTTATGACTCTTTCGTCTGCAATTATCTTCCATTCTCGTTAATCTTGTCCCACTTGAATATCTGTCGGTAAGTAACTCTCTTCCGATCTTTCTCCCACTTTAATCATCTTCGTTGCATCCTTGTTCGTTCTTGCATCCTCGTGCGTAATAACGTAGTCGATAACTAACTGTCCTTGTGTGTCCACATAGGTATATTCTCTCCGCTTCGTTTTACCATTCGCTATCTCCCAGTCTCCCTCTCCTACCCACTGAAGTAGAGCTCTTCCCTTCCTGCTCATAATCCCATCTTTGGATTTACTAAGACGAGACGAGACGAGATGACTGGCATAGATTAAATACAATATTGGCCTTAAAATCGAGCCTTGAGGAACACCACAATTTACTAAATCCAGATGTAAATTTGGTACCTGATTCGTATTATCCATTAAGCATGTGACATGGAATCTATTAACAAGATAAGATTTGCTTGGTCTACACATTGGCTTCGACTTTTTAACAATTTCCCGCTTTACACATCTGAAACCGCTCTCCAACTTTCGGACATTTTCGGCGTGCAAAACGTGTGTTTCCAATTATTTTGCCCGTTTTGTTCTTAACTTCCATTTTCATATACTCTTTACCATCTCTTTCTTTAGAAATTCTTCAAAAGCTCCTGTGATACGTTTGCTTCGTTTATTTCCAAGCTTTTCCTCCATTTGTTTCCGCATTATCTTCCCTCCAACAAAAGCACTGAATGTGCCCCTCTGCATGGAAATTTGTTTTCAGCCAAAATCTATCCAGTGAGTATAAGAAATTTTATTTTCAATAAATAGTAGACTGATAAAGTGTCCAAAACTAATCGTTACGTAGAAGACTGTCTACGTAGAATATACAACTTCAAGTATGACTAAACGTTCATTTACCTTCACCCTCCAACTTGTATGCATCTAGTCGATGCAGATACGAACGAAATAAAAAAAAAGCTCTCGCGCCCACTTTACAAAGGTTTCAATTGTAGCGAAACTCGTTTTTTTTTTTTTTTTTTGACGTCCTGATCGTATATTCACGTCAAATTATCGCACGAGCCACGGCCGTAAATCGCGCGATAATTAGAGGCGTGTCGCTGGGACTTCTTCACCCACACGTCCGTCCCGATATCCGTGGGGACAGCAGCCAAACCCGTTTCGAAAAGAGGTGCTTGTCGACCAGTCCGCTACGAAACATAATTTTCAGATATTTAGAAAGCCGAAAGCCTGTAAAATTATCTTTCTTTGACACTCAACTAAGTTAACAATTTCGAATTAAACATTTTGTAACGTTGCCGTTTCGTATAAATCGATAGAATGCTTCATTTAAAATTCAACGTGGTAAAAATGGTTTGAAAAATATTATTTTAATTTTGTAAACTGAGTAGTTGTTTATTTATTACAGGAAACCGAGCGCACCCAGCACTCATTCAGCTAGTCACTAGTTTTTACCAACACTATGTGTTGAAGCACGTCTGATATATTTATGTCATGCCCAGTGCCGTTAGCAATTTAAATCAAATAATGTCAAGTGGGTCTTTTCTGTGAAAGAGTAAGAGCTTGTTACTCTAGAAGTCCGTCCACACGTCAAGAGCACAATTAATTGTACGCCAAAGGTGAATGGACAACAACTTTTGACGAACAATGAACCTGCCCAGACATGATAGCGACTCGAACCCAAGACCTCTCTCACATCAGGCAACGATCCAACCAGTCAAGAACCTAAATTGTTAATTTATTTATATATATATATGACCAGCGTTGAATACGCTGATTACTAATAATGTTTGCAATTATTTACAAACGTGGTTCCAATTCGCTTGTTTATTAAATCACACAAAAATAAATAAGGTGTTGGACGCACTGTTTTGAAATACTAGTTTAAATTGATGATTTAAATTATTTATGAAATTTTATGTTTGAAACAAAATTCAAATTTTGTTGTTTAATTCGATTCAAATTTTATTTGAATGAAAATTCTTAGAAATTCATGCGGAACTAAGTTCGCTTATTTTATTCCTTTTTTAGTAATCCACTGGTAATCCGCAATTACACTTGTGTTTATAGTAGATGGCACTTATTTCCATATGACACTCCACTATTTTGAATCTTATGGCAACTTTGGGCACAACACCACTTGCTCCTGGTTTTTAATTTCCAGAGGGGTTGAGAGCCACATAAGCTTTGATCTTTTATAGGCCGTTTGCTCCTTTTATAGCCGAAATTAAAACAATTGCTATCGTCGGTAATTTTCGAATTTCGTTCGCTCTTTTGAAGCGGAGTTGCCAAGTGTAAGTACCTTAAGATGTTGCAATTTTCATGTTTTCTAACAGTTTTATAAACCACTAACAAATAAGTGGTTTATAAAAGTAAATGTTATTATTGTTTTATCGATTGAATGTTTACATTTGTTTATAAATAATGAAATTTCCATGAAATTTAGAGCTATTCTAAGTAACATTTCCTTCTATGATTAGATTTTAGTTTTATTTCATATTGCCATCTGTTGATAATTTACTGAAATAAACGATAATTTCGTGTTGACGATTTCGCATTTAAATTCATTTAAAACTAATCAAATATGACTAATATCGTTAAATTTTGATGAAATTGATTTGAATACAATCGTCATTGGCTGGCCTTTTCTTTTGTAAGTGTTCCTATCGGTGATTCACAAAAGTGAAAATGTCATTTTGTATTTACAATAAAATAATTATTTTGATTAAATTAATTAATTTTTGAGTGATATTTGGTTTGAATAAGTCATTTTTAAATAACATTTTCATTTGTAAGTAATTTTAGTTCTGTTTTTAACTTAACCTTGCCAAATCGCTTACACACCATAAACGATTTTTATTTATTTTAATTAAATGTTTATGATTAAATTTATGGTTAATTAATTTGTTTCCTTTTTCAGATTAATGTGATGGTTTGCTACGATAATTAAAATTTGTCCAGTCCGTTTATTTTGACTCGAACCTGTCTTGATCGGAAGTCTTCGGTTATAAACCCCATTTGACACGATCTCCATGTGTTGTATAGGACGTTTTCCAACCATTCCTTCTTGGATTCCTTTCCATGGCTGGGATGTAGTTTACTGGTCACAGGATTATTCCATTTTGAAGAAGTTTTCGAAGAGTTCTTGTCCTTTCCGTTCACACCATTCTTCATTGCCGGATGAATGCAGATAAATAATATTTATCGATTCCTGGACCTAAATGACAATAAAATGTGATAATTATTATTTTGTTTTAATTTGTGTTCTTCCTCGTTTTCTGCTGGAAAACTGTAATTAATAATAACATTTTAAAACTTTTTTAAAATTTATTTTCTATTAATTTGATATTTATCATTGAAAATAACATATCGGTACGTATATAGTTAATATACAGGGTGTTCAAAGTTATCTGCGCACTATTGCTATCTTCGTTATTTTTAGAGGCGGATAAATTAGCAAAGATACAGTGATTTATCCGCTGATTACAATGCTTCACACAAAAAAACAATTGTGCATCACATTTCAGAGCCAACTCAGATAATTAGATTTTTTAAATGGAACACCCTGTATATTTATGTAGCAGTCGGTAGAAAATGAAATTTTGCACAAAATCTTCTTATACTACTATAACCCAGAAATGAAAAACAAAAGAGCTACGACGACATTAATACAGGTCACCGCACATGTGATAACTTT
>JAFFZR010011752.1:9303-19653 GCA_018397195.1 Lethrus apterus | reverse complement strand
CTAAAGATAACTTCGCTATTGTAAATTAAAGATTGGGAGTAGGTATTAACTGAATAACTGAAGATCCAGTTAGCACTGAAAACAATGGTTAGTTAATTTTTTTAACTGTACTGTTATGTATGGATTCCCTACGAAAGCATCGGACCAATGGTTAGTTTATGTTGTTTAATGTAACATCAGGCTGTTGAAACCGTGTTTTAGGTTTATGAAGTTCATTTAGTACAAGAATCATTTATAAGCGATGCTCAAACTGTTCCCCATTCGCCTCTTAGCAGTAAAAAATTCGATTAGAAAATCCTTCAACTGAATTCAAAATGAACTCGCGAGGAAAGGAATATTTCCTGTTTCTTCTCGAATTCGTTGCACTAGTTCATTCAAGTTATTTGGTTTATCGAGGTAAATACGACTCTTCAGGTAACCCCACAAGAAAAAAATCTAGTGGGGTTAAGTCAGGTGATCGCGGTGGCCATTCAATACGTCCTCGACGTCCAATCGCATTAAACAAATCGAGTACTTCTGCATGACTGCGCCTTCTATCATCGTATCCTATCATCATCAAGATTTCTATACGTTCTTTTTCTGTAAGATGCTCCATAATTTAGCGCTTCGGACACAGTTTTAAGCTTTTGACGTTCGTTAAACAACATAAACTAACCATTGTTTTCAGTGCTAACTGAATCTTCAGTTATCCAGTTAATACCTACTCCCAATCTTTAATTTACAATAGCGAAGTTATCTTTAGAGATAAATATGACAAGCGGCATATCGCTGAACTCTACTTGAAAATACCTTTCAAACGGTATGCGATTTGACCCCCCTTCCCATTAAAAAAAAAATCAAGTTGGCTGTGCTGCTCCCGAACTTGTCAGTTAAAAAAATAACAAAACTGTGGAAATAATAGAAGGCTTTGTAAACGGCATGCATATTAAATTTTATCGATTTAGCTTGAATAGTTTTGAAATAACAAGGCCGGTTCCATACATTTGGTACACACTGTATAATTGCAATCTTTTGGTTGATTCTAGTTTGCGGTTGACGTATTTTTATCTCTTTTATTAAGGTGAATTGGGGTAAGATCGAACGCATTTTCGATTAGTTGAACATTGTCAGAGCACCATAAAAATAAACAATAACTGAATTTGACTGCACTTCAGAAATAACATTACTAACACTTAAACTAAATACTTACGCTATCAATATTAGGTTTTAATGTGATTTACCTCCTTAAAAAAAAATATGTAAGAGCATAGTACACTTTTCCGAACTTTCCCCAGTAGCGGGGAAAGATCGGATAAAATCTTAGAAATCTATACAACTACATTATAAGTAGATGCAAAGTTAGATCAAATTCCGAACAAGCCCCTGAGCAATCTGTTACCTTTTCTTATGAAACAAATTCTTAATTTTGCACTTGTTTTTTAGTTGGAGATATTTGCCCCGCATATCAACAAAAAAAATTACAAATTAACAAAAAAATGTAAAGAATTTTATTTCTAAAGTTTGAAAAGAAATAAGTAACTTAACAAATACTGAACCCGGAAAATTCTACATCAAACATGAACATTGAAAATTGCCCCGACGATCTTCTATAGGGTGTTAGATAAAAACATTTCAATGTTTTCACATACAATAGTGTCAACATCTTCATTGGCAGGCCAAAGGAATTTATTGCTTAACTTATTAAAGTGTAAAAATAATAATACTAATAATAATAAAATAATAATACTAATAATAATAATAATCGGGGCAAGTCCGAACACACTTAAAAAGCTGAGAAAACACATAAAAACAAATTTATATAAATTCACAAGCTTCAACGACTCGCTAACTAGCTGGACATGTGATCAAATCTGATGTCTTGGAAACTACCTAAGAGGAACAGCGATGCGGCGCATGCGCAGATTCTACAGGCATCGACCTTACCCCGCGCTCGATCTTGCCCCAATTTACTATATCTCATTCAGTAGATCTTGATTTTGTCTTTCAAATTCGTTGTAGTTTGCAACAGGTCACTATTTAATAATGTTTATGCATTAATAGAATTATATATTTTTAAGAGTGTACAGGAAAATAACTGAAGAAATCTAGTCTTTAGTGAGCACACAGAAAGTACAGATTTCAGAAAATCAGGAATAATCACGGAACGTGAGAGACAGCAAAAAAAAAATTCCGTGAAGCCCATGAGCACAGAGGGACAATGCGGACGATGAATGTAAAGTCAGTTTGGGACCGCGTTTCTTCTCGGTGTTAACCTTTCTCTGCTTCTACTTTTATGTCCATATTTCTTTTGTGCACTAAATTTTTTTGTAATTTACACTTTATTAAAAATGAAACATAATAGTTTTGTGATATCAGACTCAGGCGGTTAAAGAAAAATGAGAAAAATGACTAGGAAACTAATTGAAGAGTTTTCAAAATGAGGACTTAAAATTAATCAGAACAAGACAGAATATCTAGCTATGGAATACAAGAAGGCCTGGAACTGAAAATGGAACAATCCAAACTGTGATAGTACAAATAGTTGGTCAGTCTTATTTCAAGAAGGAGAGATAAGTAGACGAAATTGTACAGGGACGATCAACTATCCAGAAAATAAACTCTATTCAGTGGCCAACAGAAAGCAGAAATTTATATACCTACAAAAATAAATATATATCGGGCCGTGGTGGAATCACGGGATAAGCAACAAATGATAATTAACCAAAATAAACACACGAAGCCTAAATGCGGTCGAAATGGACTATATAGAAGGCCATGTAGAATTTTTAAAATAGAACATAAGCATATAAGGAACGACATCATTAGGGAACGAACAAATGTAAATCACACCATAACAAATAAAAGTCACGACAATTAATATGATACGGGCATTTTATGCGAACATGGCCAAAAATATCATATATCCTCCTACAAGAAAAGGAAGAAAAGGCGCCGTAAAACATCATAGAAAGAAAGAATTCAAAATGCCATCTAAAGACGAAAAATATAAGTAGAGGTTTGGCGAATAGAAAAGAGTGGCATTTGTAGTGCGGGAAGCGGCTAGGGCCGTACAACAAAAATACGCACATGTACTCAAGAATTTTTCTTTTAACAGAGAAATCTGACTGCCTAGAATTATTTAGACTTTTCTAGCAATTATATTGTACAAGCGATAACGAACACTTTCTTTTTTTTTTTATTTAACCTTTTTTACTCATTTTTTTGTTTTGCCACCTCAACAGGTCGAACCCAATTACAGAGTGTGGTCTTTGGGATGCTGCCACGACCGACTTACAGTTGTTAGAAACCTATTCCAGTATACGCTGCAAGAATTAGGGAAACGACGAAGAAAAGGTGAAGGCCAGTTAGCTTAAAAGTTTTCACATTCATATCAAATTCATATTTTGTAACGTTATTGACATGCTTTCATAGGTACAAAAATAATTAATCGATGAGACCGCCAGTTTTCGAAATATTAATATTAAAATCATTGTAGAATGACAAATAATTAGTAGGAAAAATTGCACCTTTTATTTATAAAACGCATATTTTCACCAAATTATTTTGATTTATGTTTCCATCCGCAAAACCATATGATAACCTTGCAACTGAGAAACAATTTCAGGATATCTTTTACAACGTGCTTGTATTAATCTGCAGTTCATTGCCAAGAACGATAAAAACTGACGTAAACGCTGTGTTAATCAACATACACGTGTAATTATCTCATATATGATTAATAATTATTTTATTTTTTCTTATAAGTACAAATATACTAAAATACGAACAAATTATGCATTTAGTTTTTATCGAAATACTGAATTGGTTTTTTTTTAACCTTTTAATAATATCATTTTATTTTTCAGAAGTTTTCCCATATTGTTTTGTTCTAGAATTCTATGTACCTATCTAAAAAATATCTAAAAAAGCCATAGCGTAAATTCTAAAATAGATTCCTCAGAAAATTTTATCGCCATGTTGCATAAAACCTTTTCACTCTTGTATACCACCAAACAAAAGCGACTGAGTAGGAGAAGAGATTAGGTAAACAATTTAAAAGTTTGAGTGCGTTTTTCGAACTGATAACTATATCACAAAAAAATAATAATAATAATGCAATAAATTATTTTTCACAAAAAAGTTGGTCCTTGAAACTAATATAAATCCACATTATCCAGACAGCAAACTTTAGTGCTCTATTATTTTAGTTAGAGTTAGAAAAATGATTTATCAGTGCTGCCATTTGTTTGGATTATTGATTTATGAGATCCTATTTCTGAAATCATTAAGTATATTGTAATATTGAGTTAGTTTGGTGCATTATTGGCATATATGTTTCTCTGATACGGAACAACTCCACACTACGGTCTTAAGTGACAACAACAGACCACGGAAAAAATTTTTAAAAATTCCAGGTTTATTTCAGAAGATATTAGCCTTTTTCTGAAGGTAAATTTGGCAACACTTTTGATATATCCTAATATTATAATGCATAAGGTACTAGTTTTCTGTATCCATGAATATAAAAGAGAATGAAACAAATTTTTATTACAATGTCAACAAATAAAATGTATGTCAAAATTGTCAACGAGACTAATAATGAAGATACAATAAATGTTCAAAGTTTTGTCCATGCTGATCTATGCAAATCTCCATTATTCTAATTATATTCCCTTGTACTCTTTCCCCATATATTGAATGAGTTGATTCAAATATCCTGTTAGTTAAATCCTCTTAATTTGCAACTGTTTTTTTGTATAGCTAAAATCTAACATGGCCCCAGAAGAAACAATCCAAAGAAGTAAGGTCGGGAAATCTAGGTGGCCATCGGAACCGCCCACCTCTCCCTATCCACCTTTCGGCAAATCGCTCATTTAATCACTTTCTAATCGGTGCCGATGAGCGGGAGCACATCCATCTGCAGCCACATATTATTTGCTATCGATAGCGGAAGTTCATCTACCAAATTTTGGAAACCATTTATCAAAAATTCTAAAAAAAATGACTCCAGCTAGCCGATCGGAAATAATGCCTGGTTCAATTAACCGATTCCCGATAATGCCGCCCAAACATTCACGTTAAACCTATACTGGTGGTTAGCTAAGGATTTTGCAAAGAAGGAGGAGGAGCAAAGCATAATAATGTGAATTTTGCCGATTGCAAGATCCGTCTCGTCAAAAATAGGGTTCATCTGACCATAAGAAATTTCGGCTAAACTGAGGATCTCCTCTTTGTACTTTTTCTAAAAACCAGTTGCAAGTGGAAAAGCTTCGGGTAATAATACTTGAACTTTGTATAATAATAAGGGTGAAAGTGCTCGTACTTAATAATCCGTGCAAATAAACTATGTGATACATCTAGTATGGGGGCGATTGCACGAGATGCTGTTGGATTATCTTCTAATAAATTTAAAACAGCTTCCTCCACTTGAGGTGGAGGTCCTTGGTCCTTGTAGTTCTTGGACGACATGTCTGCATATTCGTTGTTCGAAAACATGTTGATTGCTGTTTTTTTCATAAGCCACTTTGATTTCGAACACTTTTTTACGTGGCTTATGGGTAAATTCAGAAAACGTTACCATCGAGATGTTCTGCGATTAGGACACTGTATATGACTGAGCTGTGATTAATTTAATTTCACAATGGCAGTTGTAGATATCTTTCTTGGTGCACATCTATGTATAATTAGGACCTTTTTAATTAATTTGTAAGATTAAAAAAATAAGGTTTATGTCATTGTTGTCATCATAAATTGGAACTCAATGAATTACTTTTTCTGTGAGAATTATCCACATGATGACGTGGACCAATGATATTTTAAAACGAAGATCACATGCACCAAACAGAACAATCTTATACTGAAAAGATTCATGGTGCTTTTCTTGCCGCTACGTCATAGTTTTACCATGACAACTTTAAAAATACATTAAATATCATTTTGACAATGACATGTCAATGTTATAATTCATTCGGATAATTCTCCAACCAAAGAGCATTCGTGCTCAACTTTTGTCTGGCAAGATTTTGATTTTTTTATTCGCAATGATTGCTAAAGGCAATTAAACTCGACCAATTTCTTTGGAAAAGAATTGCAATTTTCGTCGAATTGCTCTCGTTTAATTGCCAAGCAACCATTGCTCATACAAAATAAAAATCTTTCCGGCAAAAGTCAAGCACTCATGCTCTTACGTATGAAAAAATCAGAAAAATACATTTTCTTTGCCTGACTGCCACGAATTATTTAGACCTTCGTAGCAGCCATTTTGTACAAGTGGTTATGAAAGGGCATGCTTATCGCATAATCAAATGTGGTAATAAGTTAATATTGTTTTCAGAATTGTTATAAAACATATTGACAGTCAACTAGCTTAAAAGCTTTTATATTAATATTAAATTATTATTTTGTAATGTTGCCGTTGTTGTACAAAGAAAGATTACATAGTAATTATAATGGAAGACCTTAATGTAAACGCAGGATGTAACAGCGAAAACATTAAAAAAATTATTGAAAACCATGGAACAATGAACGAGAGTGGTAAAATATTCTTAGAGTAATCTCAAGAAAATAACTTATGGATGATGGTACCATTCTTCCCCATAAAGGTGTTCATGAGAGTACATGGATATCACCAGATCAGAAAACGTCTTATCAAATAGAGTCTATTTGATTAGGCGTTTTTTGATCTGGTGATATCCATGTACTCTCATGAACATCTTGACTTAATAGACCATATATCAACAAGCAGTTAATGGAGAAGTTACCTGCTAGACGTACGAAATAAGAGGTCAGCAGACGTAGGAACCAACCATCAACTACTGGTAGCAGAAACTAAGTTAATATTTAGCGCTAAAAGATCGAATATAAAGTCAAAATTGTAATGAAAACACAACAAAAATTAAATGGAAATTATGAATGGTGCAAGACCCAAGAATTTAGCCATATAGACACAATGAGGAAAAATATAAAGACAATACATACGGTAGTGGAGAAAGTAATAGGTTATGAGTAGAAGAAAATGAAAGAATGGATAAGTGATACTTGATAAAAGGGGAAAATAATCAAAACAACAGTTAAGTGAAACAAAGGACATATGTGAGAAGAGTCCAATAGCCACAGAATGCGAAAATCTTAATAAAAAAGTTAAAAGAGGAGCTAGAAAATATAAAAGAAAATGGTCAGAAGACCTGAAAATAACAGAAAAGGCTGCAGCAACAAACAACATGCGTGAATAAGAAATATAAATACGACAAACCAATAAAAAATAAAGACGGAAATTTTCCTAGTAGGTACACCGGAAAAACAACTTATAAGACGGCAAACATATAATGAGGAACCGTTGAAAGAAGAACAGAAGGAGCGCACAATTAATGCAGACGACAATGTAGTTGAAACTGATGTATATAGAAAAAAAGAGAGAATCTATAGAATAAATGAGAACTGGCAAGAGTCCACGAAGTGATGACATACCCGCGGAGTTATGGAAAATAGATACTTTAAATAACCCTATAAAAAGAAATCAAGGGGTGATATGAGTGGCCATTCAGTAGGGCCTCTCCTTACAATCCATCGACCAGGAAGCCTTTCATCTAAAAACTCTCTCACTTATATTGCAAAGTGAAGGGGTGCACCATCTTGTTGAAATATGAAATGATCTTCAAGATAACGGTTATCGTTCTCAATTCTTCCTGGTCGATGGATTGGAAGGAAAGGCCCTACCGAATGGCCACCCAGATCACCAGACTTTATATTATCTCCCCTTGATCACCCCTTGATTTCATTTTGTTGGGTTATTTAAATAGTAAAATTTATGCAACCCAACCAAATTCTATACAAGAACTACGACAACGTATTACAGACGAATGCAGTCAATTTACTTCCGAAATGCTACACAATGTCCGACAACACTTTGAACAGTGTATCTACTATTGTATGGAAGCCGGTGGTGAACATTTTCAACATTTAACCTGTTAACATGTAAATACCTATTTTTTAGATAATAAATTTTTAAAGCGCTATTATTCAAAAACTACTGGTTCAAATTTCAAAAATAAAAAACCGTTGTAACAACAAAATTATAGACTTAAAAAAACCGTTGTAACAACAAAATTATAGACTTAAAAAAAATCGTTTAACCCCTATTCCCATTTAAAATTATTGGACTGACAGTCCCCTCCAGTCAAGGGTTGATGTAACCCGAGTAAAGATAGCTAAATCAAGTGTCCCCTTTAGAACAAAAATAAACTCGTCCGAGCCTTTTTTTTTTCAAAATTGATTAAAAAGTCGAAAAAAACAAGCTGGACTGTTTTCGTTGTTCTAACCTGTATGTATAGAGATCAGACTGGATTTTAATAACACCATTAATAAGCAAAAATTATTCAAGAACAAAAGCCAATGGAATGGTCAAATAATAAACTAATAATAATATTAGATTTGAAACACAAGCTCGACATTAATGTTCATGTTCAAGTAGCGGACGACTCTTGATGTTGCGGCGCCCACCTATAGTGGAGTCGCACATCAGTTTGTTACATAATAATAATATAAATAAAAATTCTTACAAAAAGGTAATATGACAGATTATGATAATTGCAGTAGAATTACGGTCCTAAACAGTATAAATAAGTTATGGCAAATATTTTTTACGGGAGGATCAAAACAGAAGCTCAGAAGTATTAAGAAACGAACAAGCTGGGTTCAGACAGGGCAAATAGTGTATAGATCAGACAGCGACTATACGTATTATTATTTATTATAGAACAAAGAGTGGGAATGAATACTTGTCTCAAACTCGCCTTCATAGACTTCACAAAGGCATTTGACACAATTGATCAGCAAAATTTATGGTCAATATTAGAGCAGTTTGGCATTCCAGCAAAATCATTAAAACTTATCAAATTCATGTATACAATTACAATGCAACATGCTGATAACACACAGAGGTTATTTAGACGAAAAAATTAAATCGAAAAAGGGTTGATCCGCCAATTTAATCTGTATCATGTACTAAAAAAAGCTATAAAGAGCAGAAATGGAATAAGACGGAATTATCTACAAAACTAGAACTTTGAAGTATGCAGATGATATATACTTGATAATATACAGCGATTTTTTGAAAACGATCCGCCTGAGATATTTCAGAAACCAAATGGAAATTAAAAATTTCCGAAAACAGGTCCACTTATATGTCAAGGGGGAAACGGTTTGACCTATGATTCACACTTTTGACGTTTACCCCTGCGCCCCCACGGATACCTCCCCAAAAATTTTAAATGGAATGACCCATCGCGTGGTATCTCAAATGAAAGCATCAGGTACATATCGGGTGTCCCAGCTAAGATGGAAACATCAATTGCTCCCTTATTAAGAGTAATTCAGTTCTGAAACTTTGTATGCGTTGGTAATTCAAATTTCTCTATCAACTAAAAATATGTACAAAGATGGTCGACTTCCGGTTATACCAGAAGTCGGCCAAACTTATTTTAAATGCGACACCCTATTTTTTATTGTTTTTGGATTGTCCATAAAAAATAAACACCAGTTTGTTAAACACATACTTGATCTTAGTGGCAGTGTTTTGGAGTTATTCGACTTTTTTTGAAAAAACTACTCTTGCAGTGTTTTCGGAAATTTGAAGTATCTCTGGAACTAATGTATGAAGAGAGCGGTTTTCACCCTTCGATTTATTAAGATGCATTTTATTCCTTATTACAAATTGAAACAATTCGGTTTATTAAAACGTGAAATAAGAATGTTGGAAGTTCAGACTTTTCAATCATGGCTAACGTGATTTTTTTAAATGCAACACTATATTAATTGTGGTTTCATCGGATAGAAAATCTCATTCCCTTTCACCTTTATTAATACATGTTGGCATCTACAAGTAGCAGTTTTGTAGTTATTTCCGTTTTTTTCTTTATACCATATTTCTTGACGTCTAAATCCTCAATACACTAATAATTTCGCCAGTAACTTGTTTTCATTTGGATATAAAATTAAATACAACAATAGAACTAATGTTCATACATTCAGCGTTTCACTTTTAAAATACGGATAATTGATTTAGAAATATTAAATTGGGTTACAAATTTCATTATTTAGAAAATATTTTTCTCTCACATTCATATCAAGCTTGCGACTGGAAGTAACTTCTGTTATTGGCATGTTTAAAAAAACGGTTAAACGCAACACTAATTAAGACAAAACGACTGTTTTATAGTAATAACTATAACTACTAATAATAAATAAATGTGTTAAAGATTGTATTATTAAATTCAAATGTTAGTTAATGTTAATTGATAAAAAGTTAAATTTTACATAGAATACTCTTGTAATAGTACAACCGTAAGATGAAAGGTCCAAAACTTAGGACGC
>JAFFZR010011750.1:0-21222 GCA_018397195.1 Lethrus apterus | reverse complement strand
AGGGTGTTCAATTTAAAAAATTAATCGTTATGCTTGTATCTTAGCAACGCGATGTTCTTTTGTTTTATAATTTATTGTGCGAAATGCGCATTGCAAGGTACTTAAACTTTGTCCATTTAACCAAGTTTGTATTTCTTTAAATAAAAAAGTTAGCTATTGTAGAATAATTCGTGAACCCCAGAATGCAAGAAATTATAGTTTTTTTTTTAACTCCTTAATTAGCGATCCTAGAGAAAAATTGTTTTATATTTAATTATAGCAGGCAACCAGACCAACTTAAAAATATAAAAATATACAGGATGTTCGATTTAAAAAATTAATCGTTATGCTTGTATCTTAGCAACGCGATGTTCTTTTGTTTTATAATTTATTGCGCGAAATGCGCATTGAAAGGTACTTAAACTTTGTCCATTTAACCAAGTTTGTATCTCTTTAAATAAAAAAGTTTGCTATTGTAAAATGTTCCCTTGAACAGGCTGTATTCTTTCATTCATTTTCCTCACTTTGTTCCCTCCGACTCCGTTTTCTACTTTTAGGCGTCAATACTAGTTCCTACAACTTTCTTTTAGGAACCAATTTTTTTTTCGTTTTTTTTATGTCAACAGTTTCTACTTCTTCCAATTTTTTTCTGTATCCCATAAATCAAAATATATAAGTTCTTCCTTCAGTTTCCCTTTCTCAAAATTTCGTGTCACCTTCTAGCGAACATCCTAAGAGTTGTGTACATATTCCCCTGATTCCCTCTCACCACTTGTCCCAAGCTCGAAGAAATTAACTGGACTGAGAGAGAGAGAGAGAGAGAAGGATTTGGTTGCGCCACGATCGTCTTAATTTAAATTAAGGATAGAACCACCATTTTTGCGCACGTAATCTGTTCGTATTAATTTTTGTTTGAATTAAGTTCAACCAAAGTATAAATTAAATAAAAACAATTACAGGGATTTTTGTTTTTTCTTGCATTATTTTTATTTACTTGTTAGTTTTTAACTAAAATCTTTAATAAACTTGTTCCGGTAAACATACAATTTTACATGAAACTATTAGCACAAGACTTAGCGCTACAAAAATGATTTATTGCAAATAAAATCAAAGACCCTACTTTGTTTCTTATCTCCAACTTTGCGCACTTAAACTTTGTTATTTCTGTTTCCTGTTTTATTTCTTCTTACCACGTGTTCACATTACAACTTTATCTCTGTAAGAGGGCGTTCGAAGAACTTTCCGATGCAGTCACAGTGGCGTCCACGACGTTATTTTACACCACGTGAACTCAAAGGAAACTTTAATAGCTCGGGGGTACTTCTGCCTCAGACTTTGCTGGGGCTTTGATAGTGCCGAGCCATCAGATATAATTGTTGCTGAAAGTTATTAATGGGGCGAACTTCGGCCTGAAAATAATAATTAATTTCAAATTTACATCCATATTGGTATTAAAACAAAAGAAAAGACGTTAAACGTTAAAATTTCACGAATAAATTTCTGACCTTGACCAGACTTCCTGGGTGGGACAATATTGATCTTGCACGAAAAGTTAGTTGAGGTCCATTTCAGTGGCATTAAAAATGTGCAGTAACAAAAAACAAAATAGAAAAAAAATCAAGAGAAGTATGGAACCGGCTTAATTTCTCAAAAACCGTCAGATTAAACTGAAATTTTGCACGTATAATCAAGTAATTAAAATCTATTATCTCTAATGTTTTCAACTGTTTAGCTTTATTGGTTTTTCACATAGAGTGATTTTTTTTTTTTAATGGCACGAAAGGTCAAATTACATATGGAAGCTTATTTTTTCTGGGTATAATGATGTAAAATTTATTTGCTTTTATATTTTTTAAACCCAAAAATTAAAAATGTAAGAGTTACTCACTAACAAGCACACAAATTGACATTATTATACTCAAAAAAAATAAGCTTTCCATGATATGAAATTTGACCCTTCAGGCCATTTAAAAAAAAATCAAGATGGTGTATCTCGAATATAAATAAATATGAACAGTTGAAAAATTACAGTTAATAGATTTCATTAACTCCATTTGCCAGTTTTAATTTAATCCGATAAACGGTTCTTGAGAAATCAAGCCGGTTCCATACTTCTGGGACACAGTGTATACAAGATTCCATGTGAATGTGGCAGATCATACATTAGAGAAACCAAACGATGGGCGGACTTCTACTCTTACTCTTTCCAGAAATAAGGTACGCCTAATAGCCTAATCAGCTAAATATAAATACAATCTAGATCATATACACAACCTCAAATTTGTCTAATATGTCAAAATTTTGAAATTTTCCTATTGTGTGTCAACCCACCGAGTTATGAAATGTAAGTTAAAGGTACGTAATAAGTTAAAAGTAAAAAATCTGTGATGTCAGTAAGTTTTCGTGCCGTTATATACGTCAAAAATTATATTTGACGTTAAATAAAATATTAAATGAAAAGCTGATTTTGACATTAAAAGATAAAATCACACCATAAAAATTTATTGAAAAAAGTTTGTACTATATTTATCTGACCTAAACTGTACATCTAATGCTTTTTATATTTTGTGATTGGCTGATTGAGCGCTATTGGTACTACGTTGCCATATATATTTTGTGATTAGCTGATTGAGCGCTATTGGTTGGTACGTTGCCATAAAGAAGAAAAAGAAAAAATTCATATGAATCAATGACCAATATAACCCATTTTCAAGCAAGCAAGTAATAAAAATCGCATCAAACCTAAATTTACAAAAGCACAAACGCAAATCCCGTTAAATGCTAATATCTAACATTTCAAAATGCACCAAAATATAGGTATTTTTAAATTAAATCTCGTACATGGAAACGTCAAAATAGAAACATGGCTGATTACAGCTGATTACGTTCTATAACCTAAATTCAATTTTTTTCATCGAAGTGGCAATAAAAATCACGTTTACCAACAAAACAACATTAACAGAATAACCAACCTAGAAATTATAAAAATCTCCAATTTAGAGTCCTTCAACTTTACGAATTGATTTCGCAATTCGATTTATTTTCGTCTCGTCCTAAGACTTACGTCCGCGATTTTTAAGAGTCACTTCGTCGCATACTTCGTTGATAGCGCGTCGAGTGCAAAAAAATGTTTTTTTTGTGAAAAACAAACCACCCCAAAAATGGTCTAAGATGCGTCCACCTTTCGTGGTTTTCTTACTCTTAGCTTTAATCGACGCATCAAACTGTGAGTTTCGTTCTTATAACTCCCCGACAGCCTCGACGTTGTGGTTATGTTTCAGGTGATATAGGCTTAAGAATATTCAGAAACACTGATGAAATCTACACTCCCATTTCATCGGGTGTTCGGGAAAAATCCGGCACCAATTTGTCTCTGAGTTGTGAATTATGGAACAGTTTAACGGACAACACCGCTGTCGACGATCAAATCACCTGGGGGAAATCAACTACGGAGTTAAGGTATTCATTTTATTATCAAATTGTGCGTTTTTTAACAATCTTATTAAAGTTTTAAGAATAAGGAGGACTTGCAAACACTCGCTGAAAAGAAATCCAAGTTATTTTATTCTTTGATTAAACAAAGTGATGTGAATAAAGCTGTTAAAAGTTTCACTCCATTAAAGCTCGAAGATGCTGGTTTGTACTTCTGCACAAGTTTTAAATATAAATTATTTGAAGTCATATATGTGCTTGTTGAACCACCTGCAGTTGCTTTACCGATGGAAAGGGGTATTTACAACATCGACTCGAAATCATCATTGGATTATTGCAACGAAAAGATGTTCCAATGTCTTTCAAATAACCTCTGCATTAATCAACATTACGTCTGTGATGGAAAAATTGACTGTGTCGATGGATCCGATGAGAGCGTATCGAAATGCACTGAATTACCTTGCAAAGGTAAGATTCAAATTTTTATTAACGACTAATATGAAGTCGAACAATTTGTAGATAAATTGATGTGTGAAGATGGACGTTGCATACCGACGTCTTGGTGTTGCGATCGACACATAGATGTCAATTGCAGCGTAACGTTCAGACCGGCTTGTTGCCAAACGACGGAACGTAAGTCTGAGCGAGGTCGATTCGACCGTTTTATATCGGTTAACGTTTCAGCGTATGAAGACATGGAATACGGTTACGTGCCGTACAACATAACACAAGTGAAATCAAGCGGCACACGATATTTATTCATCTCCTTTTGTAAGTAAGAAACAAAAGCCTCAATCATATTCTATTTGATTTTTTTAGGTATTTTGGCGACGTTTTTTTCTGTCGTTCTGATGCTGTTAATTCTTTCAAAGGTGTTCATATTTGCAAATAAGAATTCGTGCACACATCCGAGAAATCTCTTACGTTTGGAAGAACTTTCGATTCGGCAAAACAGAAACGAATCGCCGTTTTGCGGCAACATAATACGGGATGGATATCGCAATCGTTTATTTTTAAGCAACGTAAGATATACGGGTGCTTGTAACGTCGAAAATGCAAACGAGGTTTCAGATCCGTTGCTGCTGTTGAACAGCATAAGTGGATCGATTTGTCGGACTTATGTCAATGATCAACCACCTTCGTATTCAGAATGTGTCGGTAACGGCGATTCGTTGAATGAACCACCGCCTCCGTACACTAGCAGAGAATTCCTCAATTTGAACGAATTCGCCCCACTTAGAAATTAGTGCTTGATAATTACACGATCGGTTTACTTAAAGCTTTTATGAAACTTTATGTGAACTGAACGCTTAAGTGCCTTAAGAAAAATGTACATATGACGTTACGTTTTGAGGTCATTTTAATGCTGAAGTCACATGAAATGTTTGTGACTATTCGTACTGTTTTTTATTTTCACTCATAAATCTAACTATTGATATTACGTATGTTATATTTTATATATATTTAGACACTATTTTTGTATTTGTTTTTAGATCTGTAACTTGGATAGTTTACATGTTATTTTATAGTGCATATTGTACTGATAATAAATTTATTGCGAATATAATCTTATGGCATAATCAGAAGATGAGTAGTTAAAAATTTTGTCCTTTTTCAGGAGTGTCACTGATAGTCCAAAAAGTTATTCTTCATGTTGATATGAAGAATATTTTTTTTAAATAAAAGGGACATACTGTACACTCCTGTGCAATTGATAAAAAATAATATTTTAATAATTATTCTCAAAATAAAGTCTGTTCAACAAAATGGGCCCAAGACTATAGCGACTAGGGTTACCAACCGTGTCATTTTCGCCTGGAGTCTCCAGTTTTACTAGTAATTTCACCAGGAATATCAATGTTTTACTTATTATTCTTTAATATCAAAACTTAAAATCGGTTTGTTAATTATTCTGTAACATTTCACTTTGTGAATGTCGGAACGGCCCACAATCTTCGTACGGAATTAAGTTGGCAACGCGTCATTTAGTTAGAGCGGCCAATGTTCGTCTTGTTCAACTGTCTAGTTGAATTAATTTACATTTTAAAAGTTAAATAATAGTTTGTAAGTGTTTGAAAGAAACTAAGATTCAAGCACCTTAATCAGTAAAAGAAGCAATAATAGTTTGAAAGTTTGTTTAGCGGTAACTAATGCAACTTGTTTTTGTTAATGGTATTTTGACGTCTAATTGTCGAACTCTGATAGGGCATTGAAAATTCAAACATAAAATTTAAAATAAAATAAGGTTATGTTCAAGTTAAGAATTATTTTGATTGTTAGAAATGATTAATTTGTTATTGAGATTCATTAGCATAAAAAACACTGATGAATAATAAAAATCATAGTTTCGTATTAAGTGTGAAAATAGCCACAGACATTTGATTATTATATAAATTATAGGTATGGTCGAATTCACGAAGCTGGCGTGTCAAGGCCATTTGAATGCAACCATTTTCGACACGAGTTTCCTTCTCGCATTCGGTTCGCATGTTGATGAAAGAGATAAAAACTGAAACGTAAGTCTGCTATGTAAATTCTATGGAACAACAAAAACGTATGTCAATGTCAACGGCATTGTGCTAAGCGTTAACAGAAAATTACCTTGCTCCTTGTTTTATTAAATTTCATTTTATATTAATATATAATAAATTCTTTTATTATTATAGTACTTATACCATAATTATTGTAACCAAAATCTACTTTAACCTATTTTCTAGGTTATGTCACATAGATTATCGATAAGTATGAAGTATGCATTATAGTAAATGTACATAACATATGATAATAGACATGCGATTCAAATATGGCCTTGATGCGCCAGCCCTCATGGTTAGGGGGGGGCGGCAATTCTGATTGGTCAATTAATTAATAAATTGACCAATCAGAATTAACATAAAAATTAATATAAAATTAAAAATAATTATAAAATTAACATATGAGTAAAGGTAAAATATATAAAATATAATTAAAGGTATAAATTTAGAAATCATGGCCTAATTTATTTTTTAAATCATAAACAATAGCTAAATAGAATAAATGCAATTCAATGAGTGAAATAAGCTATCTGCCCTTCAAAAATTAAGGGCACTTGCGAGATGAACACATTGAATTGCATTTTTTTTTTTTTACTTTGAATTATTTATTTAAAATTAATTTTGAATATATATTTTTATATTAATTCTGATTGGTCAATTTATTAATTAATTGACCAATCAGAATTGCACCCAATTCGTTTTTATAAAAAAAAATTGGCCAATCCTCCATGTGAGTAATTGGCAAATGTTGGCAACCCTCGACTTCAATTGTGATTTAATAATCAACAAACCATAGATATTAAATGGGATAGTCTTAGCTACAACTTGGCGACAAAAATTCTTTTTTAAACACCTTCATTTATTTGTTGTGACGTCACCGCCAATTTTTTTAAATTGCTCGGTATAATTTTTTTGGGAAATTGACAGACGCCATATCTAAAGAATTTGAAGAAAATGGACTTAAAAGCTGGAAGACGATAGAAAAAAAACAAATACAAAAAGATAAGGCCCTAATTGGCCTGTTGATGCTTCCATATACAATAACCTGATCGATTTAAATTCAAATGCAGAATGTAAAGATACATGCCAAAACAATTTATTTAAAAATCAATTTCTTGCATTTCCACAATTCGTTTTATACCAATCCACAGATTCTTTTATAGCCACGTTAAAATCCGTAAACTGAAAATCCGGCAAATATCTCCTTAACTTCTTATTACTTGCAGTCTTCTTAAACTGCCCATCGGCCTTTGTCGTATCGAACACAATTTTTCCTTTGAAATCGTAAGCCTTGCCAATTTCTTGCGCCAATTGCGCTATTGAAACCTCTTCTTTCTCATCAACTAGAAAAACACATTACACTACGTTCTAAATTCCAATTAGAACATACCAGAAAGTATAATTGGATCGATCTCATCATAATCTCGTAACACCCAAATAAAAAGTTTCGCCAAATCCAACGAATAGATAAACTGTCGTAATGGCTTTCCAGTGCCCATCACCATAAAAGTATCCCCACCTATTTCATTAAATCAATTGTAATCAATTTTAATCAAGTTTTTACCTTTTTGTATAACATCGTGCAATTTTCGAATTAAACCAGGGATAACGTGACTGGAATGCAAATTATAGTTGTCATGTGGGCCGAATACGTTGCAAGGAATAACAGATGTAAACGTACAACCATGTTGTTCATGATAAGCACGGTTGGCAACATCTATCATACGTTTCGCGTAACTATAACCAAAATTTGAAGGATGTGGAGGTCCATTATGTACCTTAAAAAAGACATTAAAGAAGCACTTCACGTTCAATTACGTACCATAGTTTCATCGATAGGATACGTAGTATTATCAGGAAAAATGCAAGTCGACAAACAAGAAACGACTTTTTTCACGTTGCACTCATAACTGATTTGCAACACGTTGTCATTCATGTGGATGTTTTTTCTCTTAAAAAAAAGAAAGTTGAAGCCAATTATCACACAAATTAAACCACTTACAAAGAAATCCAAATTATGTGACATGTTATGAAATAAACCACCGACCATAGCTGCTAAGTGGATAACATGGGTCGGTTTGTGTTTATCAAATAAAGCTTTTGTCGCATCATAATCACTAAAAATTCGTACAGTTGGATGTGTCGTTATTTATTACAACGTTACCACAAATCGGCATCTTTGCTGCTGGTGAATATCCACCTTTCATTTATGGTTTTCGGCTCTGATTCGACGATTGCTTGTATACCTTTACCCACCAGACCTGACCCACCCGTAACCAATATCACCTTTTCTTCATCCATTTTCATTAGATTAAGAAAAATTACATTTAAAAATAAGCGTGAACACAAAGCAATTCTTATCTGAATATACAGATGAAACACGTCACAAAACAACTTTGAGGTTATGCTATATGAGATACTTTTTTCAAAATATTTCGCTGCCAATATTGCAATTCGTACAAAATTTAAATAATATTCTTTCAATGAATGGAATTAATGTGAACTATTCTAAATTAAAAATATTTAAAATTTTAAACAATTAAAAATTGAGCAAATTATGACAGCACAACCGATAGAATATTTAAAAATGTTTAAACTATATTAATTTAAGATTAATGTTAACCAATTTATTTTTCTGTTTAAACATAACTTATTATTAATGACGAACAGGATTTTCACACATTTACATTTGTTTTAAAAAGGTGAAAATATTTCTATTCACGACCAATTCTATTTAATGTGTAACTATTATAAAGTCTAGCAAATGAATTGTTGAATGAATATGTAAAATAATGCTAAATAATATAAATACAAAGCGATTAAACTATAAATTAAAACGTGTGCATTTTACATATTGTTGTTAGTAAAATAACGCAACAAGGAAAATAAAAATTATTCAAATTTTTCTTGATACAACAAAACGTAAATAACCGACCGTTTCCGATCATCACCGATAACTAATCAATGATAGGTGTGTTTTCAGAAAATTGCAGTTCTCCGAAAAAACGTTTCGTAAATAATAGATTGAAACAAAATTGCCGCAAAATTCGCCAAAAATCGCTCGAAAATGATCACATTTAAGTTGAAGTTGTCGTAATTTGCGTCGAAATAACAAATCCGCAGCAGGGGCGAACTGTCAAAATGTCTGTCTGCACTGGACAGGGCCTGTCTAAACTGAAGAAGAAACATTTCAGAGTCAAACATCAAAAGGTCAAACTTTTCAGGGCGAACGAACCTTTTTTATCAGTCCTCATGTGGGGCATAAATCATACGGTGAGTTTCAAATTTAACTCTAAAGTTATTTCATATTTATTTACAGATAAACGAGCTAATGCACGTACCGGTTCCGGTTATGCTTTTACCCGATGATTTTCGAGCCTACTCGAAGATCAAAATCGACAATCATCTCTTCAACAAGTAAGTAATGTTCCTACAAATTACAAAATATAAATTATAATTCGCAGAGAAAACATGCCGTCGCACTTCAAAGTCAAAGAGTACTGCCCGACAGTTTTTAGAAATATCCGGGAACGGTTTGGTATTGACGATCTAGATTATAAAGAATCTTTAACAAGGTACAAATTTATGTTATTTTTACAACAAAATAACCTCCGTATTGTAGATCTCAACCATTACCAGATGATTCAGCCGGGAAAAGCGGTGCAAAATTCTATCTAAGTTCTGACAAACTTTTCATCATTAAAACTTTAACATCGGAAGAAGTCGAAAGGATGCATTCCTTTTTAAAACACTACCATCCTGTAAGTCATTTGATTGATTAAATTTTATAATTTAGACGTCTTTTTTAAACAGTACATTGTTGAAAGACATGGCAAGACTTTGTTACCGCAGTATTTGGGGATGTATCGATTGACTGTTGATAACGTTGAACATTACATTGTTATAATGCGGAATGTCTTTTCCAATCATTTGAGCACACACAGGAAATTTGATTTGAAAGGCTCGACAGTTGATCGGGAGGCGTCCGAGAAAGAATTGGAAAAAGATTTGCCGACGTTTAAAGATAATGATTTTGTTAAACAAAAGTTAAAGGTTTGTTTATTTATTTTTTATATACAGGATGAGTCATTGGGGTGTCTGGCTTCTATATCTCTCTTATTTAAGTATTTTTGTCGCCAAAAATATACAGGGTGCTATTTAAAAAATAATATAAGTGCTATATATCGGTATTGGAGAATAAAGCTATAAAGGCTAAAAAACTTTTGTCTATAAACGTATGCTCTATTTCAAATGATAAGAGAGATATAGAAGCTGGACACCATTATATGTATATATAGATATTAATATTTTATGTATAGGTTTATATCGGAGAAGATGCTAAACAAAAATTGATGGAGACTTTAACCGCTGACGTTGAATTTTTGACGAAATTGCATTTGATGGATTACAGTTTGTTATTGGGTGAGTTATCTGACAGATAACCTATTATAATTTTAAAGTTTTATCTTCGTAATCTTTTATAATGATTGCACATAATATAGATGTTTATTTACTTAATTGTTTCCTTAATTGATAAGGATAATCTTGAAGTTGATTTATAAAACTTTTTATGATTTAATTCAGTTATCAGTTTTATTAGTTTCATTTGTTTTGAATGAATGTGATTGTTTTTTTTTTTTTTTAGGAATACATGAAGTGGAAAGAGGTGAACAAGAAATGCAACGTGAACGTGAAAACGAACCTGAAAACACAGGCTTAGATTCTGATGACAGTGAGACTGGTTCTGGCCTCGATAACAGAAATTTTGGTTACAACACACCACCCGATTCGCCGAATGCAATAGCTCAATTCATACGAGATCAAAGTCTGCAATATGAAGGTGATTTGTTATTTTCAACAACTCAACATTTTTTAAATAATTTTTTTTAAGGTGGAATCATCCCAGAATTAGATATATACGCAATACCGAGCTGTGAAAGTGCACCTGTAAAAGAGATATATTTTGTGGCTATCATCGACGTGTTGACGCACTACGGAGTAAAAAAGCAGGCAGCTAAAGCCGCAAAAACTGTCAAATATGGTTCGAACGTCGATGGTATAAGCACGTGCGATCCGGAACAGTATGCGAAGCGTTTCATCGATTTTATGTCAAAGGCAATCGAATAGAAAAACATTTTTAGATTTACATCGGAAATGTTCTTTTATTTCATTCGTAGCACTTTCGGTATCAGACAGGGTTCGTGCATTAAATGTTTGTCAATCGATCGTTGCCTCTAAGTGGAAATTGTCGTATTTTTTGGATTTTAAGGCTACACTGTACTATGAAAAATGTATTTAACTGAATTATTTGTTTTCATAAAACTTAATAATTTATTTTTATTTGATACAATTTTAAAAACTTTTTTTTCAAAGGCAAGCCTTGCAAGCATTTCTTTCAAATTTGACTATTATTTGTATAAACCGTCTTGTAAATAAATTACTTGCGTGTGTTTGTAAATATTCTTATAAACTCGATAGGGGTTAGATTCTGTCTTTTTTGTGATGACGTTTTTTTGTGGCCTACTGCAACAAGACGGCGAGCGCTCTTCGTTTGTTTCCTCTGATGAATCACTCCCTTGAATTTGCCTCGAAATTGACGATGTCGTGTGTTTTCCTCGCTGCATTATTTTTCGTCTTTCACATCGAGACTCGCTCGCTCGAGATAAACTTTCTACGCGCATTTGTTATTATTTAAGTTTTGTTTTTGTTTGGATTGTATATAATTCCTTCATGTATCATCTAGTCTTTATATAAAAAAAAGGAAACAATACAATAATTTTTTAAGTCTATCGCGATAGTGAAATTTCAATACTTTATGTATTATGTATAACGGATGTGTTTATAAATAAAGGTGCATAAAATTATTTTGTTTTTTTTTTTTCTATGGAACTTTACCCAGTAAGTACATACATATATCCTTATGAAGATATTAATATTCGCTATGTAATATGAAAAAAACTGATTGCTTCTTTGTAATCACTAATCAGTAACCATTAAATTTGAACTTTAGGCACGACTTGTTTATTTTTGTATATAGCGTGATTCTAAATAACTGTCAGCCTTTTACAAATATTGCACCAAGCTTTCTATACTAATTAAATGTTAAAAATGTCAATTCTGCAATGCCCACTTATAAAGATTGACAAGCAAAAAGCTACAAACAACCAATACTATAGAATTTCGTTCACCATTTTTAAAACGCGCACAGACAATCATTTAGAATCACTCTGTATATTTCGCCCATAAAATGTAATGTAATAGCACGAGATCAAATTTCACATACTTTTTATAAAACGATATCTCGTCAATTCACAGTTACTTGTTGATTTTTCGAGCATATTTTCCCAAATTAACTGCACAATTTTGAGACATTTGGAAAATTTCGAATTTAACGAAAATCCACGATGTAAAACGACGATTGATCTGAAATTCGATTGGATACAGATATAAAAACAAATTATATAATACCAACGTAAAATTAAAAATTTTACATATTTCAGTGGCAAAATTTAAATAATTAGACAATATTAAATATAATTTAAAAATTATTTGAATACCAAGACATTTTTTTGCTGTAATATATTTGGTTAGTGAAAATATACTTAATACGGCACGTTTATATAAAAATGTTAAAAATATAAGGTTCAAGTTGAAAATTTGTAAAATAAAACGATTTATTTATTTGCTAGAAGAATTACATAATCGATCAATAATTGCCGGATCTGTCGTAGCCGCCGGAGTCGTAGTTCAAACGATCGTTAGGTCGTTCGTCCCGAATCCTACCAAAATATTTTCGTCTTTGTTGTGTTCATGTTGTGTTTATCGATTTGGGTTGAGCCTGGTTGAACCGCGACGGAAATTACGAGAAATCGTCTCCGATAAACCTCGCCAATCGCCCTCCAAAACGTCCCCTTTCCATCAACCTCCAAATTAGTGAACGAAATTGTCGCAAACGGTGCGTATTTTAAGTCCCACTTAATATTGATTTTCAAGTGCGAGGTATTTTCGAATTTTTCGAGGCGAAAATGTCGGCTATGAAAATAGCAGAACAGGAGTCGACCATAAAAGACTCCCTCTTCGAGTTCGTCAAGAAGCACATTCCCGACGCTGATCTGACGCTCATAGACGAGATCGTTCTTTCATACGTCGTTTCGATCCTTGAAGACGTCAGTTCGGACCCGGTTTTCGATGTCGAAGGTTATTTAGATTGTTTACATTTGACGTAAATAGCTTTGATGGTTCTTAAGTCAACTAATGATGCTTTACACTTAAGTCTGATTCGATACTCTTTTACAGGCTTTTGCGAAATGATGTGTGCTTACTTTCCCGAATTCGAATCCATTAATCACGCTATGGTCTGCCAGTGGATGTTTGAATTAGAAGCGAAGCTACGTGTTGAGGAGGAACCGTCCGAGAAAAGTTTTTCTTTACTTGATTTGTCACTACCGGAAATAGTACCAAAAACCAAACCTAGGCAAGTATTTCTATCATAAATCAAATGTCGCTAATGTGTGCTTTGAAGGTCCCATAACAATTCCGAATGTGTCGATCCTCCAAAACGTGTGCATAAAATTTCGGAAGTAAGTGATGGTGGCTCCACAGATAGTTCATGTGGCGATTATTCGGAAGAAGTTGATATCCTGCAAGAGATGTTTCCACACGTCTGCACTCTCGAGGTAAATTCCACTGAATTTGTGACACAAAGTAATATTGGGTTTATAGATTAAGTATTGTTTGGCAATCGCATGTGGTGATACAGAAAGGGCCACACAGATACTCCTGCACCGACAAGAAAATGGCCAATCATTGAATCCGAACAGCTCCCTCACTATCCACCTTCAGAATCAAAACAAACTCATTGATGACAATGAACTCAAAAATCGTATTATTGAAAGGTACTCGTATGTAGATAAAGATACGTTTCTTAAAGAGCATAGACCGGTAGCACCGAAAGTGGAGCCAAAAAAGATGGTAAGATATCGTGACAACAAGATCGTTAGCTTGAAGGGTGAACGATACACTGAGGTAAAGAAAGGTGAGGAAGTCGACGACGTGTCCGTTAAGAAAACAAAGAAAGGTCATAGTCCGTAACCCAGAAAAGCCGGGATGCCGACAGAAACTCGAATTACATTATTTTTTCCTTACCTAGAAAAGGAGTTGATTTTCACCTCGCTCAGGCATAAACGTTATGTTCCGAGCCAAACAATGCACGCCACGAGAGTATTATTAAGTTTTAAAATGTTTTACGTCTCCCCCGACTGTTCTTTTATCATTTTTGTCGTTTTTTCGACGTCGGGCAAACCGGTTCGTCGGCGTCCGGCCCCGACGTTAATCGTGTATGTTATCAAACGTAGTCATTTGAAAGTGTTGTCGTTTCTCGTAGATGTAAATAGTATTGACGTCGACGTTAGAAACTAGCTATAGGGAGCAAGCGTTAGATTTCTAAGCCGTTTGCGAAACGTTTAAAGGGAACATTTCTGGGGAAATCAAACATTCCACCGAATTAGGCGACTTTGACGATTGAAACGTTTCACAAACAGCTCCCGTTGAAACCTGACGACTTGCTCCAAATGAAAATATATTCTCTGCACCATTGTTAGTATTATTATTACTTAAGATTATTGAAAGAAAATCACTGAGACTAGTCACTCGATTTATTTTGTTTTACTGTGTATAGATATGTCAAATATTTAACGCTCTCTTTACGGTTTTTCTCCTACGTAATATATGTAACCTGCGATTTGTTTGTGTTTTTTAATCTGTGATCATTTAAATTTTTGATCTTTCTATATGTGGTAAACTCGTTTTGATTATGACTGTAATAAGATGGTTAATTTATAGTTATTTAAGTGTAAAATACTCCTCGCAGGATGTGGACGTTCAAGAATGTTTATTTTTTATTTATTCGAATTGTTTTTAAAGTATTTTTAAGTTTCCTGTCGTTTTGTAAAACTTTTTATTTTTTAATTGTATTATTACTATTTAAATAAATTATTATTCAGAAATTGTTTTGTCCATTAAGTCAAACCAAATAAACAATAAAATAATAAAGTTTTTATTATCTCGCTTGATGCAACGGCTCCACCTAACGGTGAGAGGCCAAAGTATCAAGTCCGTGTCTGCTTCGTCGGCTCGTTGCAACCTTATAATTGAGGAGCAGAGTTTCTATTATGCATTTTGTTCAAAATTTGAAAACTTCAGCCAATGGGTAGTAGCATATACTGTGATACTACTATCTACCAGTAGTGCATTCCTTCAAAATCATGATGCAAAAATTACTTTGCGCAGATAACTGCGCAATGGCGCATGGTGGAGAAAATTATAAGCTTCAGAATGCAGATTTGATAGCGATTTACATTTCACGATGCGCCACCTCGCGACAAACTTTTACACTAGCGACAAAGAGACATCTGTAATGAGTATTCATGCAATTGATACGTCCATTTTGCTAATTTCCGTATTCTTTCTTTGTTCAAGTTATTTTTTGTGTAAATCAGTTTTTTTTAAAGCTGTTAATTGTTAATATTTTGAATTGTCCCTTTCTCAGTAGACATTTTTTTATGGATAGCAGCGCCACCAACGGTAACTAAAATAACGTATAGATACATGAAAAAACACAAACTTTGCGCTTTAAACGTTGCAAAGTGTTAAATGTAACTACTCGTTTTCGAAAAAGTAGGTAAAATACTTAAAAAATTAAAATTCATAGAAATGTCAAATTTGAAGTGTAATTTTTTCGAATCCGGTCTTATGGCCGTTTGCACCTGTAAGGATTAAATGTTAAACGAAAATTAAATCGTTAAACTATTTGCGCCAGTCTGTAAATGCCAGTTAAATTGGTTCTAAACTAAACCCTACTTGTTCCACAGTTTAACTTGTATTTAACAGTAAAGTGTCATTTTTGAAAAGACAGAATGAGACGATGCAACGACCCCAGTAATTAACTTTAATCGGAAGTTTACTAAACCGACATTTAACTATTACAGGTGCAAACGTCCATTAGTGATTTTACTTAACTTAACCTGTGTACCTAATTAGTTTCTACATTGTCCACCATGCGCCACACGCAGTTTCCTTCGCGAGATACAACTATGCCTCAAAAAGATCAAAGGTTCCGACAGAAGTGAACTACTGGTAGGGTATATATTGTGGTGCGGCCGTTGGGTTACTACGATATGCCCCGACCATATCTCGCAACGAGCCGACGGAGCAGACACCGACTGATGCTTCGGCCTCTCACCGTTAGGTGGAGCCATTTCATCAGGCGGGATTAACTGCCAATACGAGCTTAAGTATGCTAACTCGAGATGCATTGATTTTACATAGCGTGTTGCCAGGTCTGGTGATTTTTAGGTCTCATTTGGTGATTTGGTGAAAACCTTTATAAAATGTCCTGTTTCTGGTGATTCTTGGAACCAAAAATTGCTTAGCTTTTTTAAATGTATTCTTAACCTTACTCGTTTGTATGTATACCGGGTGTTCAAAGATGATTAAGATGAGAACTGTAGGCAACCAAATATACAGATTGGTATATGCTAACAAATAAATCCCTAGACGTAATTTTATTACTCACATTAAAATAAAAGCATCTTCCTCAGAAGTAAATACAATTTTTATAACTAAAACTGTAAAGTAAACGTATTATGTAACTGAAACAGAATGTATTAAAAGTCTCACCTTAATTTTAATCGAAAACTGACAAGACCAAAAACCGTATGACATAAGCAAATGACATAAAAGATAAGATTTTTTACCAACGTAAATTTCGAATGTGTATATTTGGTTGCCTACTGTCATCTTAATCATTTTTGAAGACCCTGTACACGTTACCTATTGAATTTCAATTACGGAGATTTATTTCAGGTGGGACCTTTTTTTTGGTCATACAATTTTGGAGCGAACAAAACTGACCATTTTGAATTTCAATGACGGAGCGAACGAAGCCTCATGACACATTTTTACCCCCAAATGTTGTTGGTGAAAAGCTGGCAACTTTTATGGTTGTGATCTTTTTTATTTTTCACCTGGCAACACTGCACATAGGAGCTGTACTGACGACGGATGTAACCAAGAAACTAACGTTAGTCTGCAGCTGGTGTGAAAGGAGCAATGCAAGTCGAGCTAAGTGGTTAACTTTAATGTAATGTTCGAATAAAAACGTGGTCAAGAGTGCTACTATGAGCTATGAATAATAATGGCCAACGACTGACAGAGGAAATCTCCCAGGGTCTTATCCAATTGCTCAACATAGAGCTCCCTGTTGGTATTTCTGTGGTCTCTGTAAGGCCCTATTCACTATTTCATAGTCATTTAAAGTATAACTTATCCACCTAAGATCTGTCACGAATGCATCCGGCATCATATGCCACTCGGCGAGGCGTGTCTTCTTGAATGGAATTAGCTCTTAGGATGTGATTGTCAGATCTACATGTGACTGTGAGAAACCGCACATCCATCGTTCCTATGTAGTGTTGATTGTTGCTTACTGACGATATAATCTATGATAGTTTTTAAATTACGTATACTCTTGTCTAGTGGTGACTGTCCTTATGTTTATAGAAGTCTAAGTAACTCTCAAGATCATAAGTTTTCCATATGTGTATTAATCTGTTTCCATTATTAACACTCTCTTCACCAAAGAGTCCTATTCCACTACTTTTTGTTTTTTTTTGATTTCATGTTCTATCACTGGAGTCAGTTTTCTTCAATCTCAAAAAAATTGTTTGTTTTATCAACTCTCTCGTCATCCCAAGGCCACCGCGTGCTTGTGTCAGGTTGTGCCCCGCACAAAGGCGCCTCATCGAAGGAGCGCCATGTCGCCACGATAATTAATAATTTCTGTATCCGTTAAAGCAGTGGAATCAAACACGCAAGACCTTACGGCATTGCAAGTAATTAAATTTTTTGAATTTCAATTACGGAGCGAACCCAACCCATAAACCCATATATCTATTACTTTTTTTTAAATTTCAATTACGAAGCAAATCGACCCCAACTTAAAAAAATTGTCTCTTTTGGATTTCGATTACGGGGCGAACCCAACCCATAAACCCATATAACTTCAACCATTTTTTAAATTTCAATTACGAAGCGAACCCAACCCAATTTTAAAAAATTGTCTCTTTTTAATTTCAATAACGGGGAGAACCCAACCCATAAACCCATATATCTATTATTTTTTTTTAACTTTCAATTACGAAGCAAATCCAACCCAACTTAAAAAAATTGTCTCTTTTGGATTTCAATTACGGGGCGAACCCAACCCATAAACCCATATAACTTCAACCATTTTTAAAATTTCAATTACGAAGCGAACCCAACCCAATTTTCAAAAATTGTCTGTTTTTAATTTCAATAACGGGGAGAACCCAACCCATATATCTACTACCCTGTTTTAAATTTCAATTACGAAGCGAACCCAACCCAATTTTTAAAAATTGTCTCTTTTGAATTTCAATTACGGGGCGAACCTAACCCATAAACCCATATATCTACTACCCTTTTTTAAATATCAATTACGAAGCAAACCCAACCCAATTTTTAAAAATTGTCTCTTTTGAATTTCAATTACGGGGCGAACCTAACCCATAAACCCATATATCTACTACCCTTTTTTAAATATCAATTACGAAGCAAACCCAACCCAATTTTGAAAAAAATTTCTCTTTTGAATTTCAATTACGGAGCGAACCCAACCCATTTACAAATCTTGATCATAGAATAGGGCCCTAAAATTAAATTTGCACAGTCGCCTTTTACCCACGCCGCGTCATCCCTGCGTCATCCGATCAAGCATATGCAGCTTTGATCGTTAGGTATATTTTGTCCATGTAGCTTTATATTCGGTTCAGGATTTTTCGTCTATTACGTCCTAATTAGTTATCTAATTAAGATTTTTCATTATAAGTAAAGGTACACCTCTGCCTGCTCTTTTTTCCTTCCCAGTAAATATATGAACATATTTTCCTATGACAGTAATACTTGTACCTTTTCTCTTACCACCTGGCCGCGCCATCTACTTTCTGGCTTTCCCTCTATTTAAACTCCTTTGCCGACATTATGGTCTTCTGCAAACATCCTTGTCCAGTTCTCTTCGTCCTTTTTCTCACTTTTCATTCATAGCTCGCCTCCTTCTTGCAGGACGATGTAATAAGGTGTAGATCTCTCAAGTTTGAACGTCTTCTTCAACGCTGGATTTGCTGCATTCTTTGTAATGTTATGGGCTCTCATCCCCTCAGATTTCAGCCACATACAACACGATACTCCTTACGCAGTTTTTCCACACATTCATTGTCTCCTTCAGCAACTCTTCCAGCTCGGATTGAAGAGATTCGGGATTACAGGGCACCCCTGTCTCAACCCTTCGTTTATTTTTAATTCTTCCGACATCTCTTCCTCTAACGATACTTAGCGGCGAGTCCGTTCATATATCTTACTTTTTCTTTCTATTAACCACATGTCGATACCTTGCCTCCTCATGATCTCATTCAACAAGCCACTATCCACCTTGTCAAAAGCTGCCTTCAAATCCACCTGTAATGCTTTCTACCTCCTGCTCGGTAGATCCTTGCTCGGTAGATCCTCTTGCAATGTAACGTCCAACCCAACGTCTTACACCTATTATCTTTGTGTGCCCATTAAGTTATGTCCCTATAAGTTTCTGTTATCTTCCTAATCCCCTCTCTTCCATATGGGAACCGCCAGGCCCAGCCCAGGCTCCATGTTCCATGCTCTCCCTCAAAATTGGTCATAAAATCTAATAACTATTTCATTCATCTGTTGTATTTATCCATCTGTCACTCATTATCTCGTCTTCCCCAGTCGCCTTGCCCCTTTTCGTTTTATTCAAAACTTCATCTCTTCATCTCCCCGTTTCCTCGAAATCCAACAATATATGACTCCATAAAATGTCTCTTCCATGTGGTCATTTCTATCTCCTTAATTACCCTTCCCTTCTTCTGTTTCCCTTTGTCTAATGTATTTCCATATATTCAACTTCGACTTCGTTTTTCAGCGCCTTTACTTCTTCTACATCCTCTATCTGAACCTTCGATACAATCCCGGAAACATTTAAGTTCAACTTTTCTTTTATGCATTCAAACCACGTTCCTCTATTTTGTCTTCCTTTTAGTTCCCTCTTGTATATAACATCCTCCATCGTACTCGTTATTCGCTCTATGCTATCGATCTTCTTCCACTCTTTTTAGCGCTTCCCTATATGCATCCATTATTTGCTGATTCCAGCTGGTTATTTTTCCAGTCTCTCCCCTGTTTAGTCCTCCTTTTACCTCCCTCTTGTGAATAACCTCCTGCATCGTCCTCGTCATTCACTCTATACTATCGATCTTCACCCAGTTCACTCCTTTTAGTGCTTCGCTATGTGCATCTATTGTTTGCTGATTCCAGCTGGTTATATTTCCAGTCACTCCTTCTCCCATCGGCCCCACATCTAGCTGGACTTGAAGGTAGTCTCACAGTTGACCTGAAGAGGCTTCTTCAGCGAGAAGGCTTTTTACACCTTATTTAAGGTCCAGTGGCCACTTCGTCTTTTCTGCAGTTATTTTCTTGAACTAGTTGTTTTAAATAGCTATTTTAGGATTTCTATTTTTTGTAGTGTTTCTGGCTTCTTTCCTTGATCTTGGACTGTTGGGATTCGGAGATCTTGGTGTAACAGCTGTGGTTAGTGACATACCATGGAACGTCTACCATTGCCCGAAGGATCTTAGACTCAGCTCGCTGGGTAATAGGTCTCTCATTTTCAGGTCTATCTGTGTGCGATTTCTTTTTTATTTTGAAATGTGTTTTCAATTAAATTTGGAGTCAAGATGGAGACCTATTAACCATTTGACGTTTGCGGTTTATTTCCTTGATTAGTACAGGAAGACACTGGCCTTTTCTAAGTGTAAAGGTCACATGGTGTGATTTGCTATCATTGATTTTAATTCTCTATCTTTTGAGCCTAACCCAACCCAACCCAACCTTCTAGGTGGAAATGGCGATCTTGGAGACTTGCGAAAGCCATTATTGAGTTGGGTTGGGTTGCCCGAATGACAGTGTCATCTGAAAATTTATAGTGTAATCTGAGGTTGGGAGATATGTATATTAAATATAATATTGGTCCTAAAACACTGCCCTGTGGGACTCCCGATTTGGATGATTTGGATGGAAACTGTGAAGTTTTATCGTTGACTTCTGTTTTAAAATATCTGATAGTTAGGTATGACTTCCTGGAGCTTTTATTTAAAAGTGATATACGGGGTGTCTCCGAAAGGTCTGT
>JAFFZR010011749.1:6317-21474 GCA_018397195.1 Lethrus apterus | reverse complement strand
TTATAAAAACATGCCAAGCGATTCTGGTCCTTATGTTGACCAACTTAAAACTATTTTTAACAAATTCCCCTAGATTGTTGCCAACTGAAATATTAATTTTCTTTAAAAATCATAATAAAATGCCTTTATATCTACTTCTACCCTATTTGTACACCCCCTTAAACCTAATAAAAATAGTCCATTCCCTTGGATTGACTACCATCCCGGATCATCAGTCGTCGTTGGAAACCCGGACGAAAGGAAAATCCGGTAAACTTTGAGGTTATGTCGAGCACATGGTTGAAATTTCTTTTCCCGGAGTCTGCCACCGTAAAACTTGACAATATGAGCCTCCAGCAGACATCTTTAGTATACTGGAAACCCGGATTCAGAAACGACCCCTCATAAGTAGTTATCGGAGCCCTTGACACCCATCTCCGGAAGATTGTTATAATTTTGTCTAATTTTGGGTAAGTTTTACGAATGGATTTATCTCTATTAGTACTAATCTTAATTATTTACAGCAATTTACGCCCAGATATGCAAAGGACCCGAACTCTGATCAAAATCTTTACAATTTATTATTATTCAACCCACATGGGGCAGTCCGGAACATAGCAATGTGTTTAAATTGAGTGTTTTTTTTGTTAATAAACAATTATCATGAAAATTATTTCATTTTATTGAAAAGTAAATTATACATGTAAAGTTATATTCATCTCCTTCTTCTGATAGATCATTTACCTACAATTTTTTAATTTTCTTTTTACTTCCTCACTTCTCATTTACTTTATCTTTTTCTTAAATTGATAAAATATTTAAACCGTATCTGCTATTCTCTTATACAGTGTGATTTTCTTTCAATACAAGCAATTAGATATAATTAATTAACCGATATCTATAATACTGATTAAAAAATGTATAAATTCTTTAAATGCAAAATTGATTTTCTTATTCATCAAAAATATTAGAAAATACCTTCATTTTAAATATCGCTATAGAAAATTATTGTTATTATGGAGATGTTTCTGGCTCATTCAAGTCGTTCTGCAAAAGACTTGTTTTTAATTGGCGGCGCGGCGTCTTCAGAATAATTAATTTTAATATTGAATTGCTTTTGATTGCACATTTGCTTCTCCTTACGTTTCTAATGAAGATGAGGGAAACGGGCAAAAGTTGTATTCAGAGTTACTATTTTTTTTCTTTCATTTTAAGTTTGTATTCCTTGGAACAAAACATGTAACATGATATTAATATTATTATTAATCACGCGGGCAGATTCCAAGAATCGGCAGCACTTAGGCTTAGGGTCCCATTGTGCATCCGCATCATAAAGGATCCGTTAGGAGAATCTGGTTGCTTCTAGAAAGCAACCTGTAAGCAACCAGATTCCATAGCTCGTCCGCCAAAAAATGCTTTCCGAGAAGCCTATATCTTAGAGCTTCGAAGTGAGCGCAATCACATAGGATATGCGTGGAGTCTCCTCTTCACCACATTTACACATCTAGATATTGGGTCATCTTATTCAGGCGATTGTGGCCTGTCACAAGCCCACTATTCGCCCCATTCCTTCCTTATTAAGTTGGAACAGCCATGCCAGCCTGGGGTCAGTCGAGGGTCCGTTCATGAAGAGCTTCGGTTGTCTCATTCTTGGAGCCTCGTTCCAACATAAACAGTGTACAAAATGATCTCCCAAAATAACTCGAAACTGAGGACAATTTCCATAGCTAATTTTATACGTAAGTTGCATGGTGATGATCTCAAGATTGGTTCAAAATAATCTCTAATAACCCATCAAGAGATTTGCTTTTTATTTTTTATAGGTAACTATTTTTAATCCAAAGTTAATTATAAAAACGTAAATAAAAATCTACTCAACTAAAAGTTTTTGTCGCGAAATCATCTTTAATTTTATTTTATGTACACTTTATGTATTTAAACCGTTATACTTTTTCTCGGCTTAAAGCTATTGCAAATGATGATAATAATTTAAATATTAATTTAAAGGATTTATATAAAGCTACATTACCTTATGGATAGATTGTCAAAAAAATGTAATAGTAAAAATTCATCGATTTCTGCGTTACTGTACCTTAAATAAGTAGTCCTAAATCCCGACACATAAAAATGTTTTAGATTTATCTTTTCCACAACTGTTTATACGCAAATAAAATCTGACACTGCGAAAGCTTTCAGAAAGATAAAATCTTTATTCACGTATTGTTTCAAGTAATAAATTTACTCAAAGAAACAAAAGCATTGTATTTACGACACACCTAAAATATGATAATAAAACGTACGTGTTGAAAATCACAAACGGAATTTTTTCGTTTGTACTTACCCCGCTTTCCTGACGGCTCCGGTACAATTAAAAGACGCTGCCGCTGTACCAGTCTGTTTGGCTTTATAAGGCGAGTTCATCACGCTTTCGCCGTCATCTTCGTCTGAAACCGCCGTCGTCAGGGACATGCGATCATCGTCGGAGATCTGCGGAAAAGGAAAGTGTAGTGAAGCAAGCAATAATTGTGATTCTAATGTAGTCACAGTCGAAATGAAGAATTGACGGTGCCGTTTTGTTCCTAAAAGATATTAATGTTCGATCTGTGACCTACTTTAAGGGATCGCTTTTAGATATAAATTTCTCCATAATAATGATGGAGAATAAGATATTAAATCTCGGCTTTTAACATCGTATTGTAAAGTCGTACGATATAAATATTAAAAAAAAATTAATTAATTGAAGTGGTCTTTGTCACAAAACATTAGCATTAATAAACGTAAAAGGATATCTAAAGAAAGGTTTGTTGATGAATTTTAATAACCACAATGAAACCAAATTCCTGCTCTCAATTTGTACGCTATACCGACAAAGCCACAATAGTTTCACGTCCCTACTGGTCTGTTTGCATGTAATAATTGGAAATACATCGATTTAATAGTAGTGTCCTTTGTGGTATAACACGCAAATTATTAAGTACGCTCTAATTTAATTATAAATTCCTTCATATATTAACATACAATATACTACCAGAAATTTATTTATGAATGCATAGTATTATGAATTTTAACATAATTATGATGACATATTTACATTTATAATTTAATTACAAATTTTGAAAATATTACCATGTATGAAAAATATTTCACAATTGACTCAATAAATAATTAATGCTTAAAATATTTTAAAATGTAAACTATTCCATAATCTAATGAGAGCACATACAAAATACTAAGAGAGATCTCACCAGGTTCTCCTTTTAATTTTCCAAGTTTATATCAGATACATAATGAATGAAATAATACTTATCTTTTCTTATTGAGCATCAACCAGTAAAACAATAAAATATATTTATTATTATTTAATTAAATATATTTTATTGCACTTTGAGTTTTACTGGTTGATGCTCAAGAATAAAAGATAAGTATTATTTCAAACATATTCAACCAAGACTTTGACACTAATAATGAATGAAAGTATCATTAAATGAAGTTCCATTATAGGTAAATGTATTCGCCAAACCAGAATTTTTTTTTCGAACATAAAAAATTGTAGAATACATTTGTGATTTCCAAACAAGAATCGCATGAAAAACTAACAAATAATTATAATCTACAGTTTTTTTTATTACTTCATCTTATTGTCCATCGATCTCATTGTATTTTTGTTATTATTCTTTAAAATTTTTATTTCAAAGGAGAAGCAAGTGGCGTAAACACCTGACGTTGAAAAATGACTAGGAACAAATGGTCAATAAAATAAGCAATGTCTTCTTCTTCTTCTCAGGCCCGGTTCTGCCGATCGTGCAAAGCGTGCATGCACGAAGGCGGCCGAACATAGAGGGTGACTGGGCTCGGCGCGGGGCAAACTCTTTCACAGAGGCTTTGTCGGGACACAAAAGGCGTAAAACACATTATATATTTATTGTATTATTGGGAAATCATTAAAAATTATATTGAAGTCCTTTATTGGTTGGAAACTCATGATTAAATACAACATTCTAACATTTTCTAAGCTATACAACAAAAACACTACAACACTGTGAATTTTGTACAAAAACACTTCTTGGCCTAAACTCATATATCACCGTTCAACTGAAGGGCCAATACAATTCAGAAGTAAATTTATGATGCATATTTATTCAGTGTAACAAAATCAGTTCGATATTCATATTTCACAACTTTGTTGTCTTGCGAGTGTTTACGTGAGCAAATATGGCGATTAACAACACGCGAACACGTCGTCAACAATACTTCGGGGTAAAATGAAATAATATACGACTTTTGAAACTGTAATAACGTAGATAATAAGCATTCGAAATTCTGTCGGAACAGAACCGACTTGTCCTGGATCATACATATTTAATGAATAAAGTTTTTGCCACTTCCTTTTATGAATAAATTCATGCACGTCACGTTAGTTTGTAGTTTCCTTCTTTGACACGTTTAAATTTTAAATATAATAAAATTTATACGCGATCTTCTAGTGTAATAACGTGCTCATTGGTTAATGAAACATATTATAATAAGCGACAAAAGAAAATGTTTTAAAATTTATATAGTATTTAGTATAATTTATTAGTTGTGCCCTTTAATGAAATGAAAACCGTGTATTTTTTTTTTCAATGTTCAACCATTTTATATTATGTTTTATTTAGGTAGGGTAGGTAGGGAGGTGGAAAGACGTGAATAGACAGGCAAGGTACGAAGTAATACAGAAGGCGAGGTACAACAAAAGATACAAGGACATTTAAACATTTGGGAGGACGCCATTTTACTTAGATGGAAGAAGAGAATTTTATAAGATCAATTTAAACACTTTGTAAAAAAAATTTCTAGAATAACTAGAAAAAATAACACATTGAGGTTTACCCAAATTTTGAGTTGGGTTCATACCGTACACAAACCAAAAAATTGCAAATATATTAAAAAAATTTGGAGGACACAATAGTTCTCATGTGGGAAACCCCGAATTAAATTCAGTTTTTATTTTCGAAATTTGGCATTTTTTGTTTTTTGGGAGCAACGTGTTGGGTAGATATAGGTGACAAAAGTAGATATGGTCGACTAATGAGTTTGCTGGAATTCGCAGAAGAGGAAATTATCACATGATACGTTTTAATCACATATTAAAAGTCTAACCGGCGCCTCCACCAAAATTTTAAAAACGCTATAAAACCCTTTATTTAATACTTTTGCGAAACAGAACAACCCAATTTTTATGCGTTCAAAATAGATCCCATTTCTGGTCTAAAACTTTGTTAGAACATCCGTATGAATAGACAGATCCGTACTAGGAAATATCATAAAAGTAAATTTCGCCAAAAATTAATTTTGATAGGTTATTTAAAACGCTAGCTTTTAACGAAAGAGAGAAGAAAGCCTGCTTGCCCGGTTTAGATGCGGTAACGACGAGACGAGTAATAAATATTGGATTGTGGAAGAATATGGTAGATGAAGGTTCTGTGGGCAGGCAAAGGATGAAGCATTGGTGGGATAGCTGTGAGAAGTGGTATCCCGGCGAAGAAACGGGGAAGGCCAAAGATTAGAGGAGGTGCCTCAGCGAGAAAAGGGAACGACAAGGAGTCCTGGAGAGGATTAAGTGGAGGCTATTAAGGCGGCGACTGATGAAGCCGATCGTGACTTGCGTCTAGCGAATTCAAATCAAAAATTTATAATTTATGGTTGGGTTCGCTCCACAATTGAAATTCAAAAGGTAAAAAAGAGTGTAGAAAAGATGTATAAAAATGAGCACAAAACAAAATACAAAATTCAAATAACCTATAAGAACAATTGCCACCCCAAAATGTTGGCGCCCCTGGGCTAGAGCTCATTTAGCCCTGTGGTTAAGGTGGCCCCGTTTACATTACGAATAATTAAACGAATGTTTCCAGAAACAGAAAAAAAAAATACTGAAATGATTAAATTCTGCTTTGTAGGTGATTTATGTACAAAACCAACATCAAACCAATATTAATTACCGAATTAAAATTTACGATTCATTAGCATTTGAAAATAATTTTAGTAAACTGCACGAATGCAAAATAAATTGTAATATGTACATTTGTGTGGGATGTTTTAATTGAAAGCACGTTAATTAATAGTAGAGATTTTTTTTGCAAAAAAAGTGACATTTTGATGAACTTAAATCAATTCCTGCAAATGAATTTGCGAATTTTGACGTTTACATCGGGTGGGGCATTTTTACCACTGTTGACTAATCAATTTACGTGATTCTGAATAAATCGTCCTCAATTAAAATGCTGCTTTATTGCGCAAATAACATTTTCATCGATTGGAAAGCTTTAGGAGTGAGTTGAAATTAATTTTACGAAGTTGACTTTCGTATATAATTTATTGCAAAATTATTAAAAAATGTATTATTGCGAGATATATAAACAACCAGAAACTATAAGAGATTAGAATGGAATTAATAAAAATCTAATTTAAAGTATTTATTTGTGGATCTCTTTATGTTTACTACTCATACAGAATAGAACATTCTATTAATAAACGCATAAAAATTTATATACATTAATTGGTTACTAAATGTGTCATATAAGACATAAACAATTTGTAACTTTATTGTTAGCGGAATTTTAATTGTCTTTCTAATGAAAATGAGGATTCCTTTCGGCGACTAATTCGAGCGTTAACTGTCCCTTTAAAAGCTAATTTATCAAAGTAATCCTAAAAGCTCGTCGTATAGTAAGCTTAACAAAAATCGATATCCTCAACTTCAGGAATTTATCTAGGTGTTTGATGTTTGTTAGACCTTTTAATCTGAAAAACCAAAAGCTACTAAATTCCTAAAATGTTTTGACGACAGGAAGGTAACTATTTTTAAAGTTAAGTCTCTAAACCTCATATTTAATCTAATCAAAAGAGTCAGTGAATCTCTTCCATGTTATCATGAATGCTGTAGTTTGTCGACTAGACTTTCAATATGCATTACATAAATAATACTACTGAAATATAGAATTGCAGACCTTTAAACATCGAAAATGTGCAATGTACACATGAAGTCCATTGAATGGAAATTCAAACCATCCTTGGTCAAGTTAATTAATTATTTGCAGAAAATGTCAAAAATGTGTATTTAAAATATATGTATGTGTTCGGTATTTTAAAGTTGATTTCATCACTACATCAAATAAAATGTATGAAATAAATTGTTATCTAAATATAAACAATTAATGATAACACACGAACAAGATAACGTATTTTCTACCAGTTACGTACAACGTACACAACTATAAAACAATATGTCGACATCTACCACAGAAGTAAATATTCCTGCACCATGGGGACATATATCAGGTAATTCTTTGATAATTTTTACAGTTTCGTTATATCTAATCAAAATGGAGTTTTTATCACTTTAAATATTCAAAAAGGGAATTAAAAGTTGCGTTAATGAAATTAACTTAGACTTGGTTAAATAGTAAACTACCCTTAAGGCAGCATTGATAATTAGTGAAGCAGACTAAACGGTCTATTATACCCTTAAAAATTTGATAAAGAATTCACTTGATTTCTCGTGCGGAAAAAAACATACGAAATTTACAGGCTGTCAAAAATATAATTTTTCTGCTTGCCATTTTCACTCACGAATTTCGCACTATACTATGTTCGAGTATATACATAAGCCTTCTTTCTTAGAGCTTAGCTTATCTATCACTATTCTGAGTTTTTCGAACAGTATGTCCGCAAGCGTTACTGCTAACCTTGGTATGTACAATCATGGTCAAAGGAAATGTTGTACCAATAAAACCAAAACGCACGTCGAATTTAACGGCAAATATCGTCCATGGGATCACATTACAGTAACACAAATTTTAGAATAAATTAAATTTAAACAGATCATTTTTAAATACGGCCAACCCTTCCGTTCATTTTAAACTCGACGTGAGTTTTAATGGTACGACATTTTCTTTGACCATGACTGTACATATCCTCTAATCCAGTTCCAGAATTTGGCCGTAAAATATCTATTATTGTGTCTGCATATCGTGTCGTAAATTTCATGCTTACATCTATATTAATAAAAATGAATTGCCAAATGCATGACGGATCATCACGGCTCGACCGATTTGGCTGATTTTTTTTTGTTGTGTTCGTAATTGTCAGGACAAGGTTTGTATGAAAGAAAATTTTTGGAAAATCCGTGAAAAAAGTCGGAAATTCTAGCGAAAAAAATTCGATCCAGATAGCCCGGATTCGAAAATTGTCAAACTGACAACTTTATAAAATGACTGGACAACGACTGTCGGGTCAGCTAGTTTTAATATAATAAAAAGTTTATAAGATGTAATATTTTTTGGAACAGTTGGTAGTTATAAACACAATTTAATAATATTAATTATTACAGCAAAACTTTGGGGAGATGAGAAAAATGAAGCAGTGATCGTCAGCCATGGTTTCCTGAACAACGCTGGTTCGTTTGATGCATTAATTCCTCTACTACCAACACGCTTTTACTACATATGCATCGATTTACCAGGTCATGGACAATCGAGTCATTTCCATTCGTCACTTCCTCTACATTACCTTAACTATCTCTTACCGTACAAAATTGTAGCAGATTTCTTCAAGAGAGATAAATATGTTTTAATCGGTCATAGTTTCGGTGGACAATTAAGCATCATCTTCGCCCAATTATATCCAAATTATGCATCGAAAGTAATACTTTTGGACTGTCTTTACGAACTACCTCTGCCTCCAAACATATTCTTTAATACAGTCGAAAAATCGCATCGGATGCTTTTTGAAACTTTCGAAAAATCAACTAGTAACACCTCAATTTATACAAAGGAGGAAGTCGTGAAAAAAATTATGGAAAGTCGACCCAATGGTGAAATACCGCGAGAGTGTGCCGAGAATCTAGCGAAAAGAATGATTAAAAATGTCGGGGAGGATAAATATACATTAACCTACGATCGTCGATTGAACGCTTTGACATTTTCAGGTTTCAGTATTGAATATGTAATTGGTTTGTTTGAAGCACGTCCAGTCAAGTGTCCAGTTTTAATATTACTCATTCCACAAAATAATTACCTAGAATTAATGAAACCAATTCTTGAACATTTCAAGAGTCTTAAGTTTAATGTCCAGATTGTTGATGGACATCATTTTGTACATGCGTCAAATCCGGAAGTAGTTGCACCTTTGATTTCGAACTTCATCACAAACAATAAACTTTAAATTTAACACAATACTAATATAGATAAGTTTTAAGTGCATTTTAAGAAGTTTTATTACTATTTTCTTAATAAAATATTTTTATGTTTTTACTAATATTTCAGAACGGATTTTGAAACAATTATTATAATTCTATAACTCGATGTGTGATGCATGTTATAATAAAGAAATAATTAAAATATGATGAAAATAATAAGACCTTAATCGTTAAAATGCGAACGAGAAGTTGGGGAAGGTTGTGTAGTGATAGAACAACGGAAACAAATCGTTGAGATAGCTGAACCCACCCCAGGGCTGTGATAGCAAAAGAAAAAAAGAATATTTTAATAATTTATTTTTTTTATTTCTTTAACGTCAAATGTAATTGAAAATATATTATTGAGATACACAAAAAATAAACCAAATACACATCAAATTTGTCATAATTTTTTGATTTCATTGATGAAAAATTAAATAGGTAGTTTTTAAAATAGATTTATTAGCTTTCTTATGTACAAATTTGGCGTCATGAGTTTCTGTTTAGCAGACAAAAATAAACTATAGATGATATGTTTGAAATGTATAGATAAATAATTCTTTCATTAAGTAAACATTTATTACTTTATTATGATTTCGAAGCACATATTTAAACATTTTATTACGTTTGTGTGTCGTTTTATTACATTTAAAATCTGTTATTAGTTTGATAGCGCAAGAAAAATAAACGTAGGAGTATTTTTCCAATAATATTCGAACAATTTACATAACGTCCATTCTAATATGGCTTTTAAAATCTACAAATCTCTCCACAGGGAACAGACTGAGATAAATTCAACATTCAGACCGCTTTACCTCATTTGTCATTTTCCCGAAATTAAGGGTGGCATTAGGTATCTAAAGTTGTCCATCTATTAAAAAATTACTCCCATTACTCATCTCGGTGACTTGAATTTTACGTCTTTGTCTGTTTGTCAGAGTCCAGGATTCACATCCGTGTGTTAAACCTGCTCTATATATCGTATTAAAGATTTTATTGTTTTATTTATGACGTAATATAATTCTATCGTTTTTTCAATTCTCTCGTTTATTTCAGTTTACCTGTTTCGTCTAATAATATTCCCAGGTATTTAAATTTTTGTACTTGTTTTTTTTTTTTATCACCGACAATAATGTTGGTGTTACCCTTTGATTCCCCTATTGTCATTTTTTGTCTTATTTATGTTTATCTACATTCCTTCTGCTTGCAATATTTCTTGCCATATATATGCCGGACATATGGCCGATAAGTAGACATCGACTAATGATTACGGCACTCACCGAGAGGTGGCGCCGTGCATTAGTTTAGCAAAGATTATCTTATCTTAGTATCTGCTGACTGTGTCGAATGCTTTCTCTAGATTTATGAAAGCCAAGTATAGATTTTTGTTTTTTAAGTTGACGTTTTTCTATTTTATGTTTTATTTTAAATATATGGTCTCCTTCCTGGTCTGAATCCACTTTGTGTTTCTGCAAATTGGGGTTCTAGTATTGGTTTCAGTCTATTATTAATAATATATATCTTTACAATCGTTTCCAGTATATTTACTACAATTTTTGTGGTTTCCTTTCTTGTATATAGGTGTTATCAATGCTACTATCCACTCTTTTGGAATGTTTTCGTTGTTTTATACTTTATTTAAAATCTTTTTTTTCTTTCTCAAGAAAGAAAAAAAAAAGATAAGTATTCTATCAACCAAGAATTTGACACTAATTTATTTAAAATCTCTAGCATTACTTCCATACCTTTATCTACTAGATTCTTTATCATTTCTGCTAAGATTTTATCATTTTCGTGTGCTTTGCAATTTTTCATACTTTTGACTATATTTCTTAGCTCTACATTTTTCTTCTTCAGTTTCTCCTTCATTTCCCTAAATTTTGTTTTCAAATTCAAGTTCCTTTTCTACGTTGGTTTGTGTTTGACCACCTAATAGTTCTTGGAAATATTCCTTCCATATTTCAATGATGTCAGTCTCGTGTTTAATTTGTTTAATTTGTATATTTAAAAAATTTATAGTGTAGAAATAGAAACGGAAAGAAATAACACTATAAATTTTTTAAATATACTAATTAAACACATTAACACTCAAATATACACAAATTGGTTTATTAAAGAAATCAATTGCAACAGATATATCAATTATTATTCAGATACTTCTTTAATATATAAGAAAAGTGTCATTAATAGTCTTGTTGATCAAATATAAATATAAATATAAAATAATCTCAAGCATAATTTAGAAAACAAAATTTAGATAAAATTAAAATTTTTTTAAAGAATAATAACTATCCTAATCCATTTTCTAATAAAGTAATTAAACAAAGAATTCATAAATTATGTAATAACAATTGAGATAAAACAAATATTAATAATAATTTAAAATACGCTTCTTTTCCATATATAAAAGGATTATCTGAAAGAATTAAAAACATTTTAAAACCATATAACATTATACTTGCACATAAAAACACTAATACAGCAAATAATTTTTTTACCAATTAAAAAGAAAAATTCCCAAAGATAAACAAACACATACTATTTATAAAATTCATTGTTCAAATTGTCCTGGAACATACATAGGACAAACAAAACAACATTTAAAAAAACGTATATACACCCATAAATACACTACAACAGCATACAACGTAACAGACACAGCACTTTCAAAACACACTAAAGACACTGGACATAAATTTAACTTTAAAGACGTGGAAATTATTGCTTGCCACTTGTTGTTTTGCACTTTTCATAACATTTTTCTTTTAAAATTGAATATTAATTAATTAAAAATGTATATATTTCGGCTTTAATAAGTGTTTTAGAGCCTCGTCTTATAACTAATTGACTCAGTGGGCTCTAAAACACTTGATTAAGCCCTTATTACATAAATAACTAATATAAAAGCGCTAGTCAATTTAAAATAAATTAGTTTCTCAATATCCATATCACAGGTAATATCACTCTGAATGCAGACAAGAGCATAGTGGTAGTCGATCTTGTCTCAAATACAGTTTTTAATTTGTTTCATTTTAGAAAATGATCTTTTCATTTTTCATTCCATTATTAAAACTTGAATCCTCAAACCATTTAAAAATCGTTCTTCATATTTGACGAACGTATTCTGGCTCTGGTTCTATATTAAACTTCATCTTTTAATAAAGATTTATCGATAGGAACTAAGGTAACATGTAACATGTGGCACGCCGTTTTCTGATTAGTATATCTTCAATACGATAAAAACAAATCTAAATTGGGAATGTATAGATAAAATAATTATAAAGAACAATCTCAGTAGCGCATTTCATAAACAAGTTGTTATCTATAATTTCCTATATCTTAATAAAAATGTGGACATGAAAACGTGCACCTGCAATTTTAATTCTAAGAAGGTTGTATAAAGCACGATTTGTGCCAAAAATGTGTTTGGCAACTCAAGATTTTGCTGGCCTAAAATTAGCTATGTTTTTTGTATTTCGTTTTTATTGGACGTATTTGCCTAGATATTTCTTAAGACATTGCGTTCATAAATTACAAACTTGTAATCTACAATGTTGTTCTTCGGATTACCTAAAAGATTTCGGCTGATATTGCATATTGCAAACCAGGAGCTCAACCGGCATTACTTGATGAAATTCAGAGATATAAATTAGCTGTCACAGCTATACAGGAAACTAAATCACACACAATATGATACAGTGAGAAGTCTCTGGACACGCAGGGAGTTCCATTCATAATCGACAAAAGAATCTATCATGGATTTCCAACCAATCAATGGAAGGCTCTCCAAATTAAGTTTATATACACGCTTCTTCAATATTACATTCATAAACGCACACTGCCCCACCGACGAACAGGAAGGGTAATTAAAAACCAAATTTTATCAACATCTAGAGAGAATATATGATGCAACGTTAACAAAAATGATTTCAAAATTATTTTAGGCGATATGAATGTAAAGATGGGGAAAGGAGAAGAATACATAAGTAAACATAATCTGTATGATAGATCAAACCAGAATGGGAAAATATTTATCGATTTTGCTGCTAGTGAAGATATGGTAATAAGCTTAACATGCTTTCCGCACCTAGATATAAACATTAAGCCACTTGGATATCTCCAAATGGGAACACCAAAAATCACATTTATCATATACTCATAAAAAGAGCTTCTGATATAGTAGCAACGTCTACACAGAGAAACATGTTGTGGCTCTGACCAAACAAAATTCATATACAAAATAAACAAACAAGCTCAGAGCAAACATGGTAATCTAGGAAAATTAAACCTAGAAAAGCTGAAATTTCCTGAAACACAACAAAGATTAACAGAAGAAATTGAATATAAATTAGAGCAGAAGAGCAAATAAGTAATATGTGGAAAAATTAAAAAATAGTACGGCAAAAGAGAAAAAACACACAAGAAAGCAGGGTGGTTTGATGAAAAAATCAATCAATGAAAGGAATGACACGTACACAAAATATATGGCCAAGCACACTCGAGAAAGAAAAAAAAATATTTGAAGAAGCCAATCTGACAAACTGTGTCGACGAAAAAAAAAGACTTTTTGAAAATAATCGAATCTAGGAAATGGAAAAATAGTTTAGAGTAAACGATAGTATCGTTTTCTCTCGAAATGCTTATAATAAAAATAATGAAATAAATATTAAGACCAGAACATGAAAATGGCATATACAGAATGAAATACAATAATGTTCGTTAAAGCTTCAGTGGGCAGGTCATATGACTAGAATGTATGGAAAACGTCCAGTGGGGAGACCAAGGAAGAGATGGGAAGATGCAGATGAAGATGCTAAGAGCTTACTGAAGATAAGAAATTGGAAAAGGGCCGCAAAGGACAAAGAAAAGTGGAAGCAGAAACTGATGGAGGCCAGGGCTCGAGGGCGTATAGAAGAGAGAGAGAAAATGTACTATAAAAATTACAAATTTTACAAGTTTACGATTTATGGACACTGTGACGAATTGTAAACACAACATTGCTTATATTAACAGATTTTTTTTTTACTTACTCGTCAAGAGTTCAAAGAGTAACCTCTACGTTTAAAATAAGTAAACCAGTCTTAATTTCACCCTATATATTTTCTAATACTGATAATAATAATAATAATTGTCTAATACTAATACAAAGTAAGCTGAGTGTAAAAAAAACTTGAATTTGTTGCATAACTAATTACAACTGCAATACCCGGACCTACGAAAGCACAAACCACGCAGTTTTTAAACTAAATTATTTACTGTTATCAATTATCACTCTTTTATCGCCACTTCTGAGACCATTTCTACAAAAAAATTCTAAAGAATCTAGTAAAATGTGTATCTCTTCGTCAACTTGATCAAGAGTCGTCGAGCAAAAGATAGATATTACACATAAAATTAAATTTAATTGGTTCGTGAGTCCAGTTGTATCATGAAGAGAAGGTACTTCCAAGTCCCTCTTCGTTCAACTTGCAAGAAAGATTTTTCATAGTAAATAAATAATTAAATAAGGACAAATTATATATCAGCTTAATGAAAGTAGCACACACGCATTAGTAACTAGTAAATATAAATATTCGTGTCAATAGACAACGTTTCGCTATTATGGCACATAAAACAAACAATTGAATGACGTAAATTATTATTTTAATTAAGTTTCCAACTAAGTTTTATTATATTATTTCCCCAAATTTGAATAATGAAAGAAGAACAATGCTGTAACGAAGAAACAAGGTTGTAATTAATTGCAACAAGAGATCTTTGCCAAATTATTATTATTCGCACAAATAAAACCATTTATAGCTCGTTCGCTACCATTGGCGAGATACCTGCACAAATGATTTACAACTTACGTTAAAAGTTACGAGATAAGTAAACAGAAACGATCATTTACAAGCGGAAATCTCTTTACAATATCAGTGGCGCCCCGAATCGGCAAATGTTTTTAAGTTCATCATGTTCTTATTA
>JAFFZR010011747.1:0-22566 GCA_018397195.1 Lethrus apterus | reverse complement strand
GTATGGTTTTTCAACGCGCAGTAAAATATTTTTCAAGCAAGCATTAGTCGCTCACAATACCCGTACTGACGACGAGTATCAACTCAGAAACCAACGTTGGTCTGCGGATGTAAGTGACTATGCGAGTCGAGCTCTTGTTTCAAATAAAATATTTTTCGTTGATATATGAAATACGCGTGTTGGAGTAGACTTTGCGGCGCTCGTACTCCGAAACTATTCATTTCACAAAAAAAAAAGGTCGATACATAAATTATAGGGAATGTTCTCTAGTTTAATTTATTACATAACTATTTTCACCGTAAAGTGAGTCGGAAAGGAAATATCGTCGAAAAACTGTTTTGGAGCGCCATTTTTCCAATATGGCGGCTACTTCCGGAAAAAAAAGAGGTGGCAAAGTAAAAATTTGGAAAGAGCACGTCAAAATCTATAAATATACCAATTTTCGAAACTACCCTAAAACTTCACAGGCAAAACTTCCAGCTGATTGGACTATACCTCGATCCGTCATATAGTTTCAGTTTAACTTTTCGCAAATAAAAGGAAATGTCGATCAGCTTCGGATCGGAATGCACGGGGATGCAGATCGGGTTCAGTTGCATGGACAGCGTTTTTGGAAAAGTGGGAATAGTTACGTTTTCTGAACTGCAGGGTGTTCGATGGTTAATCAACGTGCGGAAAGGTTCCGTTTCTTCTTCGGCGTTCGACCCAACCGCTTGCCAATTGCGCAAATAGACCGGTTTGTCGTACAAAAAGAGCGGATTCTTTTGGATGATCTTACCGTTACCGCACACTATTATTCCTTCGCCGTGTTTCATGTTTCTTGCCCACTTTCCGGCCATTCTCGCACCGCCATTGAAACCGAAATGCATGAGTCCTTAAATTTATTTTATTTTACGTTTTGTTACATACACTGCCGTTTTGGCGATAACACCACAGGTTCGATTTGCATTGATCGCTCACAGCAGCCGTGCTGACGACGAGTTTATCGCCCAGAAACCAACGTCAGTCTGCGGAGGTGAGCGTTTAATACAATGTCGAACGTGTGTATCAAATCTTATTTTACGTAGTTGAATTTTTTCATTTTCTACCTGTTCCGTTTCTCATTCCGTTTTCCCAGTAACCTTGAAACATGTTCTTGATCGGAAACGTAAACGTTTTATTCAGGAACGTCTTCCAGATATATTCCCCATATCCGTTCATGATACCATTCAGCCATTCCCCCTTATAATACTAAAACTCGTCTAAAGACAAGAATTCTATTGCATAAGACTTACGTCGCTGTTGCTCCAAACCATCGTACCATCGCCGTTTATCTTATCTTTGTGCCATTCCCCTTGATACCTGCTTCTTTTTTCGAATTGCCTTAAACCGAAACCTTGACGCATGTCATCGCACCATTCCCCGTCGTACCAATTACCCGGAGTGTACAATAACCAACCTTTTCCTTTAGAACAAACGTGAATGATAAATATCTCAACGAAAATTGAATCTAACCGTGCTTTTTCCCATCTTTCCAATTTCCACTGTAAATCATATCGGTCGACTGAACGTACATGCATCCTTCGCCGTTCAACAGACCGTTACAAAAGCTCCCGAAATAGTAACTATTGTCGGCGTAAGTTATTTTGCCTTTTCCCGTAACGTTTCCATTTTTAAATTCACCCTAAAAAAATTTACACTTTAATGTTTGTTTAATCGTATCCATTCGTCATTTAAAATAGCACAAGTCTTTTATCAACTGGACAAAATTTTACTGAAACTCAAGAATACTTCATAAACAACTCCATCCGACCACGTAAACACGCCGTTCCCATGCAGGCGTTTCTTTTCAAGAAAACCCTCGTAACAGTTTCCATTTTTAAACACTATAATTACTTCTTCGGGCTCGGTTTGCAAAATCAAATCATCGTCGACGGTCGACCCTTCGGTCCTTTCGCTGCTGGCCTAAACTTACAATTATTTGTATTTCGAGAGCGAGGTCGGATAGAACGTACGAGCTCCGAGGAAAAACGCCGCGAGTCTTTTGACGTTTTCTGCAGGTCGTTCAAAGATTCGACGCTCCGTTTCGACAAAATCCTCGATTTAATCTGCGACGCGTTCTTCGACGATGGATAAGTTTCGCCGGACGATAAACTTTTTATTTTACCGACTAAAATTGATACATTCTCAAAACTTGTACATTAAAAGTTACTACTGCATTGAGATTACTCGACTTGTGACTGGAAGAGAATTTTCGTCCTTTCGAAAACGATAGTTTCGAACCGTCGACGTTGTCCACGGTGGAATTTTCCAAATCTTCCCGCGACAATTCTCTGAAATCTTTAACTTCGATCGATTCCACTTTTGACGAAGTTTCATCGATGACTTCCCTTTCGATCGTCACCCATTTGTCGACGACGTATTCCAATAACGAATTGTAAAATAACAAAACGACTTCTTCCTGATAGTTAACGTCGACGCACGATTCTGATAAAATTTTTGCTTCATCGACAGTCGCAAGCGACTTTTCTGATGAAATTTTTGAGTCATCGACAGTCGGAAGCGACTTTTCTCGAAAAGACCGTTTACTCGACATAGATTAAAGAGTTCACCGTTGATGCGATTTTTCTTTAATCGAATATGAAAGTTTCAAGCTTTTAATGCTAAAGCTCACGTCTATGACAGATTGACTAAAATAAACGTCAAAATGCCGTGCGGAGAATATACAGTGAGATCGAAAAAAAGATTAGACAAAGTAAGCCATGAACAAAAATCGGCTTGTCTTTACTTAAAACACTATTTATTTCTTAATGTCAAATTGACGTTTGTCAAAAATGTTGTCCAAACAAATCAAAGCTTTTCTTTAGAATTCTATTTCTGAAATGGAAATGAAACAGGAAACGTTAAATGGCAATATTCTTTCTTATTGAACATTTTTGACAAACGTCAATTTGACATTCATGGCTTACTTTGACTAATTTTTGTTTCGATCTTACTGTATAAAAAATTAATGTTATGGAAAATCAAAAATAAACTGATGAAAAATAACACTGAATAAAAAAATGTATGTTATAACTTCAAGAAAGGAGAAATACGGATACACGATATTATTCAACACCACTCGTCTTATAACTTTAATGTATAGAGAAGACTTAAAAAAAGTACGATATTTTTATACGTTAATTTAATCAAAAGAGGATTTTCAACACCTCCGACTAGTTAATGAAGAAACTGGTGCAGTAGATTAACAACGTCTTGGTATGTACAGTATTAATACTTTGAGTTTTGGCTTTTTACCAAGAAACTCGACTAATATTAGCATCGCTAGCCATGATGTGTCTTTACCCGCAGTGCACTGTCCACTAACTCTTCGGTGATGTTCTAAATTTTGTGATTTTTTACAGATGAATGTGAGTAACTTTTCTTTTTTTTTTATTTATTTTATTGTAATACCTTCAAGATACAAATATGACAAAATAATTAATAAATCACGAATATCTGTAAAGCCCAATAAAAGGTGGTCAATTTTTGTATTAAGTTGCTTTCGCTTTAAAAATTACAAAATTTTCACGCTCTATTTTTTTTCTTATTTCCATCAACGTTACGAGCGTTTGTTAATTTACATTTATCACATTTTTTTCCAATACACTTCCTATTACACGGGCGATGTAACGATTTATATTTAGCGTCGATTTAAGCGAAAGATTTGTAATTATTTTTATCATCGATCGTATTTATAGTTGGTCCAGTATTAATGGAATAAATTCTATATTTAGATTAAATAAATTTATTTGAAGATATTAATTTATCTATTAATTAGTTGTTATACATAATAATAAACTATATATAGGTACGTGTAAAGAAAACCCCAGAGAAAAACAAAATCAGAATTGGTCAAAGAAAATGACAAAAGATATAACATTATGACTAAAAAAATCCTCTAAACGTGAAGAAAACAATAATATCAATATTTCCAAAAATATTTTGCAAATTTTCTTATTATAATAATACAAAGCAATAATTAAATTCCGTCTGTTAAATAAAACAATTTGAATTTTTACTTCCATCCAGGTTCTTATTTAAAAGAAATGTTTTCGATCTATTTCTACTATGATTCTATTTTTAGAAGCGCATTAAGAAATTACTATGATTATAATACAACAGGTGCGGACCTGACAACTGTGGAAGTATTTAATCGGCATACAATTAAAAATAATTTCTTTATCAAATTAAATTTGAAATGTTGAGTAAAAGTTAAAATGAATCAAAAGTAGGTTAGCGGATCACATAGAAGTCTATGAAGAATGAATCAAACCAGGAAATACAATCTTGTTGTTATGCATACAGACTAGACTAGACTTTTTTCACACTTTATCGATTAATAATTTTTAAAACTTTTTTAATAATTACTAAACAAAAACATATCTTTAGCCGAAATGATCTAGGAGTTGAAATGATCAAAAATCATTCATTGTTTAAGTATTTATTACAAATAAAAAAAAATGCTTTTTCATACTTTCAGAAGAAAAGCGATAATAAATGGCACCCAATGGTGATATCGAACCCGTCTACCAAACTGAGAATGGCTCGAAACATGCCCCAATGGGTAGTGAGTATCATCAAATTAACTAAGCGTAGATTAACAGTCTTATCAAATCAACGAAAAAGGCTTTGTACAAAGCACAATTTATTTTTATTTCATAACCTTCCTCGTTTTATCCATGTCAACTCAATTTTAAACAATTTGTACCACTTTTTAAATGTTTTTAGTAAAAACCACTAATTACGTTTCGTTTCCAATTAATAACAATATATTATTATAAAATAAAAATACAAAAAATAAATATTTAAAAAAATAAATAAAATTTCTTACACAGAGGGCGATTTAAACACGAAATAAAAAAAAGCGTCCTCCACTGCAAATAAAAAATGTTCGTTTTAAAAATTGCATTTTCGATATGCACTAAATGACATTTCCTAGTTACCAACACGTGCTCTTATCAATTAAAATCTCGACCTCGTGTCTACCTTTAGAATGCTGCGTTTTGAGATGACTGTACAAATAAGGTCTCTTTTTGAACGTATGTTGACAGATCGAACATTTAAACTTTGTTTTGAAATGTGAAGTCAGATCTTTTTCCGTACTGAATGTTCTATTACAAGTGTTGCACGTGTACATGCCGCTGTGTTCCACCAGATGTTTCGTTAAATCCCGACACTCTCGGTATTCCTCATCGCACAAGTGGCATTTATAAACGACGGTTTTCATATGCTCGTCTACGTGTTCTTTTAAGACGTCCAGGTCGTCCAATGAAATGTGACATATCTCGCAATTGATTTTTGTTACGGCATCGTGAGAGTTTAGCACGTGGTTTTTCACGTCGGTTATGGCTGAAAATTTTTTATCGCAATGGGAACAGGTCATACTGCAATAATGACTGCGTAAATGACGAGTTAAATGAAATCCTTCGTAGAATTTCTTCTTGCAGAGGTGACATTTATACTGAATGGATTTCATATGAACGTTGTTTAGATGTCTCTTTAGGTCATGTTTTCTACCAAATTTCTTATTGCAATATACACAGACTGGTTTGCCATTTACAAAGTCGATTGCAAACATATTTGTATTTTGGCCTTGTAATACGGAATCTTCTTCTGAGGGAGATGTATCTGTATTGTTCATTATTTCATCTGCATCTTGATTTTTATCTATTTGTTCATCAGTTTGCATTTTATCTTCGATTTGTATATTAGAATTTTGCTCACATGCTGAATTTATATTTTTGTCTTTCAACATCACTTCATTCTGCACATTTTCCTTATAATGAAGATCTTTTAAATTAATTTTAATTTTTAACCCTTTGTTTTCATTTAAAGGAACATATTCATTGTCATTTTCTTGAACACTTGGCGTATCTGCACATTCCATTTGTTCATTTCCATCAGTAACAGTTTTTGTTTCTATACTTTGGACAGTTTTTCTTTTTTTAGTCACTTTTTGATCATCTTTTATTTTAGACTTGTAATCTGCATTGGTCCACTCCCCTTTTCGATTGTGTGACTTAATGTGAACGTTCAGATAAGAACTCGTAGAAAAACAACTATTGCATATAAGACATCTGGCATGTTTCGTTCCTTTAATAAAATACTTGGCTTGGTGGGTCTCATCTTCATCATGAAAATTGTGCCATTTAACTTTATGTCTCAATAATCCCATTGACGTTAAAAATGTTCTTGGACAAGTTTCACATTTATACTCCTCATTACAGTTCATTCCTAGCGAATTTTCAGTGCTCAGTGAATACTCGATATTCGATAAATTTTGCAAAGTGATCGAGTTATCAATTAAACTTTCTGAATTGTAATTAGTGTGCTTTTTCACGTGAGATTCAAAATCTTCCCTCAGAGCAAATTCAGCTGTGCAATAATTGCAACTAAATGGAAAATTCCCATCATGTGCATCTTTTATGTGATCTTGTAAAGACTTTAACGTTTCAAATGTGTTTTTGCAAGCAAGACATGTGACGCACGTATCCAAATCTATTAAAAAGTGACCACCTACTTCAGTAATTTCTTCATTACTTGCATTAAAAGTGTCTAAACAAGCTTCTGTAATGAAAGTGTTAACATTTTCATCACATTTTAAATCTTTAAAGTCATAAAAATCACTTTCATCCTCACTCAAAATATTAAAAATGTTAGGATCTACATCAATGCTAAGCTCTTCGAAATTGTTGTTATCGATAATTTGAGACACACTGGTGTTATCTATTACTTCAGGTGAAACACTATTTTCTTCAGCCGATGTATTAAGTTGTGGATTTAAGTTGACACAGGTCGTTGGGATAAAATTTAAATAAACACTTGACAAAGTACTACAATTTGGATTGCTTAGTATCAGTTGTGTTACAGGTGAAATTAAATTTCCCTCTGAAATGATTTGAGTTAAGATGGGTATTTGAGGATTTTCAGTGTCTGATTTTGCATATTCATCCAACGATTCCTTATTGATAACGTTCTCCAAAAGAGCCACTTTCAAACTGGCTTGTACCGTCGCCGATGTCTCCTTGTTTAATCTCGTGATGTATTCGTTCAACTTGTTTGTTGATTTTATGCATTGTTGCTTGAAATTGTACGCAGAATCCAATTTTTCTACACACGACTTACATATAATAAGTTTCTTATTCAGAGCCCATTGCTGGAAACAAACGACCTGTATTTTAAAAAGTTGTATGTTGATTGCACCAACATAAGTTTAATTACTCTTATTTTCTATAGAAGTCCATAGTTAATAATAATTTCTATAGAAAATGTGTTCATGCAAGCGGGCATAAGTAAATTTTTGTATAATACGTACGACTTCCGACACGCAATTGTTCAATTTTGAGACGATCAGGGCATTTTCCGGATTTTTGGAAATAACGTTTGTCAAAGTGTTGTCGCATTTTAGACAAATGTGACAAAAATCGGATATACAAAACATGTTCCGTGTTTGTGATGTTGTTTACACGGGCCTGTCAAAAAGCACGCTTGTTTATATAATATAGGGTTTTTTATTATGGACAACTTAAAAAAAGTTACTAATGTCAAAATACATACTGTGCTATATATCATTTGTTATTGTCATCTCTGTCTTGCATGCTACATTTAATACACTAACAAAGAATAAACACAACATAGAAACGATTCTTCTTCTTAAATGGTAACCAACATGGCCATACGAAATACCCTATAATCGCAAATTTAAATACACGTATTCTCTCATAATTTTTAATTTAATGTAAACAAAAAATAACATCATGAAGAGATAAAAAAAAATACATTTAAAACTGAACTGATGAATACTTCAATCATTTAAAAAATATTACGAAAATTAACTATACTTTCATCACTGGATCATTGCGTATACGTCAGCAAAACAAAAATTTGAAAATTTGCTTTAGTTTTCATTTTTGGTTGAGTAACTATCCTATTGATACGAGGGAGATAGCGACATTGGAAAATGTGGAAGAATATTCAGACAGAAAACCAATCAAACACTGATTCATTAATTAATTAATTTGCGTATAAAGAAATTATTTATTAATTTACAGAACAAAACCGGTGGTGGACCACCACCGCCGCCGGTTCCACCAATTGACAATAAACATTCATCTATAAAAGTAGAAGAACCTGATTATGAAGTCATAGAATTCACCGGTCAGTACTCCAACGCACCACCGTTACCCATAAAACAAGCAAACCGTAAGCTTTGATACAAATTCAAATTATGAATTGGTACATTTTTCACATTCCTCTAATATTCGATGTTAATATTCAGAAAATAAAAAGAACGATGGGAAACACTGCGAGCTTTGTGGTTCATCCGCTCCTTCAGTTAGATGCGAAAACTGCAGCCAGATATTTTGTCCATCGTGCGATGATATGTTCCATCGACATCCGAAACGACAGACTCACGTCAGAAGAGTATGTGTTTGTAATTTCACAATCAAATATTTTTAAACGTTATTTTTCAGTCTATAGAACAGAAAATGCATATACGTCCGCCCCTGCCACCCAAAGGAGAACACAATTCCGCCCCTGTACCGCCCCCTCGTCGGCATCGTCGATCCGGATCGATGGGTCCATCACCATGCCCAAGTCCCACACCAAATCGCCACGCACAGGTAAATTTTTTAAAATTTAAATCCTATCAATATTCAAAACGAAATAAAAATTATATTTCTGTAATACGCGATGGGCTTTGATGTACACTTTAAACGGTGAGTAAATTTTGCAACCAAACCAAACCAAAAAAAAAATAGGTCTCAATCAAAGCCTTATAGAAAAGTAGCGAACAAAACGTCACATAGAAATGTAAAGCGACAATGGGGTTAATTTTCTAGGCGGGTTCAATGACGACGCCGAGAAAGGACAGTATTTTTTCGCTGAAAGACAAAATGGGTAGTCTAAAGCGCATGATGACGAGACCGTTACCACCTACACCGACATCGCCGCCTTACAATTGTGAGTTTTTTTATTTTTTTTTTAATTTGTAATCGAAAAGGGTTTCATTGGAACGTTTCAGCTTCTCGATCGGAAATGTCTTCGAGTCCTTCGATGATAGACAGATACAAGGATTCCGATATTCCCAGTCCGTCACTGCAGCAACGATACCGGCAACATCAAGCCATTATGCGCGGAACTAGTCCCAATATACCGTTTGCCGCAAACACGACTAATCAGGTATTCATCGAATGTACACGAAGAAATAAACATCCGACAAATCACTCCTACCATAAGTTGCATTATTTGTCCTTATATTTTTGAGTAAAATATGAAAATAACGCCCTCATCGCATTTGAAAGTTTTGCAGCATTTCTTGTTACTCCCGACATATAATTCAAATGGACACAGAACCGTACTTAGAACCGAATGCTCAAATAAATAATAACATTTGTAGAAAATTTAAATTGAACATGCGAGTTAAGCTAAGATCAGCTATGATCTGTTAAAATAGTGTAACCCATTTCAATCTGCATATATATGAACTAAGAAAGGACACAGTGCAATGGTGGAAGTGCTTGTCTGGAAACATAACTCCATTACTGTACATAACAACCAAACTTTATTTCGTTGTTCAGGAAAATAATTCGTGGGAACCCGATGAATGGCCACAAAGGATGCGCGCCGGTTCAATTTCGGGATCGGAAATGGGACAACCGAGAGTAATGAGAAGACTGAGCAATTTATCTTGTCCACCTCCCAATCGTGGCGTCCCTCACAGCGCTTCAGTTTTCGATTTGAATTCGCAATTTATGCACGGTCCGCACGGATTCCCGCCAATGCAACAGGTTTATCTTTAACGCAAAATAATCCGTTGTAATAGCAATGATGTTGTAGGCTCAGTCGATGGCCCAGTTAAATTGTCCGACGTGTTTTCAAGGCATGTGGGTGGATCAGTGGGGAAATATGTACGATCCGCAACAAAACGGAAGCAACGTAAACTTAAATATGACCCCAGGGTACAACGTAAATCCCATGTGGATGGGCACATGGCACGGACCATCTCCTTCCAACATGGGAATGTATCCCCATCCCGTGGGTGTGAACGTGGGGCATGTGCATCGTTCAAGGCCGCCATCTCCGACGCACAGCGTGAAATCCAGAAAGTCCCATTTAAGCAAACGGAGTTGCAGAAAATATCGCGACGAGTCGGATGATTCGGACGAACGCAGATCGACGTTTAGTCAGACCAAGTCTTCAAAAATGTCCAATCGACGCGAATCGGTTCCTAAAGAGATCAAACCCGCACAAAACAAATCAGAAAGGATGTCTTTAATACACAAACGCAGCATGAGCTCGTCTAATGAATACGATTCCGATGTAAGTGACCAATCGGAGCATGAAACCACGAAACCGGCGACGGAAAAGAAACCTGAAGTTTCAAACGTGTTGGATTCAATTCCGGAAACGTCGTGGGAATGCGAGCACTGCACTTTTATCAACGAGGGGGGGACGAAAGTCTGCTTAGTTTGTTGTAAAACAACGTCGTCCGTCAAATCGGATGCCCCGAAAGTAAAGAGTACTAGGAGTAAATCCAGCGACGATTACAGCAAAGATTACAGCGAAACGGAATCCGTATTAAATAAGTTGGAAAAGGTGAAATTAGACAATGGAAAAAATTCAGATACGATCGACCGAAAGAAAGGTAGGAGTAGTAGAAAAATATCTTTTTGGCCCGGGACTAAATTTTCCACTTTACGTAAATAAATTTAAATAAAAATGTGTAATTGTTACCCATTCCTTGTGTTGTGTGCGAATAATCTGGCTAAACGTGTGTGAAGTGTGATTCCAAATAACGTCTAATCTTTTAGCGTTCCCCCGTTGTTACAGGAAAAGAAATCGCATCGACGAGTGCTAGTGAAATCGAAGAAGTACGCAGCTTGTCGGACGTGCGATGCGAATCTCCGGATATAAGTGTGCAGACTTTCAATTCTAGTGTTTCGGTGGTTAGTGACGTGAGTGTTCGACGACGCGCAGACAAGAAATTAAAAAAAGAAAATTCGACTAATTTGTTAAAAAATCGCGAAAGGAAAGAGACCGTTTCGACTGGGACTTCACCTCCCCCACAGACCATATCCACGCAGGTTAATTACACTTCGACGTTGTCGTACAAGTTGATGCGTTTGTAATTTTAGACGTACGATGCTGTATTGCCGCAAGTGCAAAATGTTCTTGGCGAAGCGTCAAAATCTATCAAAAATCACAAAAAAGCCAATATTGAACGTTCGAATTCGTTACACATGGGAACTCAGACGTTGGATTTTGATCAATACAGCCGTTCGATTAGTCGTCAATCCTCATTGGATTCAGAGGTAATAATAATTACATCGTATATTGTGGGAGGCTATACATTTTCCGAGTAATATTTCTATTTTATCTTCAATACCTTGACTTCAATGTTGGGTTAAAGATTAAAAACCCAATGTTGGTGGTCAAAAAAAAAAAAAAAAACACCAAGTTTTCCACCAAGGAAAATTTAAAAAATTGACAATCCATCCAATACACATTTTGTTTAATTTTTTAGAGTCTTCCCAGATCATCTCCGAGAAACATGACGCCCTACGACTACGCTCCCAGCGAAAACTATCTAAAACATCTGCGAAATCCAATTCACAAGAACCGATCGTACAGCATAATGGACCTGAGGAGGCCGGAAAGGCAAGAGTTCGTCCACAAAGATAACAGGGTGTGAACCAACATACACTGACTGCACTTTATGTTTCATTTGCTTTTTGCGTAATCGTCACTATATAGGGCTTTGAATTGAGACACTTAATCCTTCATTATTCATTCTTTCAATCGTAACAATAATCCACAAAAAAACGCCCAAAACGGTCATTTCATTGTTTCTTCCTTTCAGAACGATCATCCGTCATCATTCCACAATTACAAGGAGAATTTCCACAGCACCGATGCATTGTTTCACGGACACGACACGTTTAAGGCTCAGGGCATGGAACTGGTTAAACTGTTACGGGTTAGTTGATATAATTTCCCAATTGTTTCGCATTGGCATTTTTGTTTTTAGGAAGCTGAGCATTATAAATACTCCGCAGATGAAGTACAGGCCGCTTTGTTACACTGTAAAGATCAGAATCCGATCGAATGGTTATGCGAAAATTGGGATAAAACCATAGCGAGCGTCCAAACACTCGCCACCCAGATGGGACGTGAAGGTCCGTTAAACGTGGTGGGAACCGTGTCCGAAAAAGAAGCCAGGGACGCTCTACGTTTGCACAAAGGAAACGTATGGGACGCAGTCACCGAATGCGTCGATCAACGACAAAGAAAGGTAATCGAGCGAAATCAATTAAATTTCGTACATTTTGTGAATTTTTAGTATGCCGAGTTGGCGTCGCGTGGCGATTTCACTCGTGAAGACGTACTAACGGTACTAACGGCCAATCACGGCGATGTCGAAGCGGCCTATTCGGAGTTGGGCAAAACGCAAATTAAACCTTTTTTAATGCGAATTTGGGGACCACCGGTCGGTGCCGAAAATGAATCAGGTAACGAGGGGGCGTCCGTGGAACTTAAAGGGGACGGTGAGATTCCAACAAGGCGAAGAAATCAATCTATTTGTATTTTTTTTAGAAATTAACGCGGATATACATGAAATGGATTTTTTAGAGACGACCAAAGCGGTGAGTTCTCTTACTAACAGTATTTTAATGCAGGATATCGACACCGAAATAAATCAACCACAAACCCGAACAATTGATCAATTGGAAAACGTATCACAAGAATGTAAAGCAATCCATTTGATCGAAACGCCCGAAACGCAAGAGGAACCAATCCATAGTAGTAACATAGCGGTGCAGTTGAACAATTTCAAAACAAAAGCTCGCGAATGCAACAGAAACAAAGTGTACATAGAAAAAAGCAGCACTGTAATACAAATCGTGGACAAAGATGACATAATTGAAGATAAAATGGAACGTTCCACCGAAACTGATGATTCAGATTCTTCCCAATACGACGACGCGGACGACATTAATATACAAACGGAAAATAACGATTTAACGAAAAGTAACAAAAGCGTTTCTACGCTAAATATTGTGTTACAAAGTCACAAGAATAAAATTGACGAAAAAGAGACACAAAATATTAACAATCCAAACGAACCATTACATGATCAAGACATCAACGAAAATACAATTAAACTGGGAAATTTGCAGGAATGTAACAAAATTGATAATAAAAATTGCAATTCAAATCTTGAGGAAGAACACGACCAATTTTTTACAAAAATCGAGACTGATTTGATAAAAAGGCGCAGTGTATTTCAAAACATAAAATTGTCCATTAATAAAATAAAAAGAAGGAAAAAATACATGAAAACTACGTGGAAAAAGGCAATTAATCAAACTATTGGAGGAAATAAAAATGAGAAAACGTACCCAAGTAAGAAAATGAATAAGTCAGCGCTTACTGAACGTCAAACTAAATCTTTTATACAAAATACAAATTTTATAAAAAACGAAACATCCAAGATACAAAAAGGCAATGAAAAAATAAAAAGTGCCGAGATAAAAAATGTTGAAAATTTGCAAGAAAAAGTAGAAAATAAAACACAAAATGGAAACGCGACAAACACGACTGAAAACAAAGCGGAAACAAATATCGTCGCAAAATCACAAATCGCACAAAAAGAAATAATTAATTCCAACAACTCTATAAAGAATGAAATCGATACAATTTACAATTCAATCGTTCGAGATGTTACTGATGAAACTATTAGAAATGCACCTTATAAATCGATAGCTAATGAATCCATTAGAACTGTAACTGATGAAACAAATGAAACTGTAACTGTTGACTCCAGAGAAATTGTTAATGAATCTAATGGGATTGTAACTAATAAACCTAATGGAATTGTGGTTGATCAATGCAATAATGTATCTGATGAATCCACTGGAAACGTAGCTGATGAATCCAGCAGAACTGTAACTGATGAAACAAATGGAATAATAGCTGATGAAACCAACAGAACTGTAACTGATAAAACAAATAGAATAATAGCTGATGAAACCAACAGAACTGTAACTGATGAAACAAATGGAATAATAGCTGATGAAACCAACAGAACTGTAACTGATGAAACAAATGGAATAATAGCTGATGAAGCCAACAGAACTGTAACTGATAAAACAAATGGAATAATAGCTGATGAAACCAACAGAACTGTAACTGATGAAACAAATGGAATAATAGCTGATGAATCCAACAGAACTGTAACTGATGAAACAAATGGAATAATAGCTGATGAATCCAACAGAGCTGTAACTGATGAAACAAATGGAATAAAAGCTGATGAATCCAACAGAACTGTAACTGATGAAACAAATGGAATAATAGCTGATGAAACCAACAGAACTGTAACTGATGAAACAAATGGAATAATAGCTGATGAAACCAACAGAACTGTAACTGATGAAACAAATGGAATAATAGCTGATGAATCCAACAGAACTGTAACTGATGAAACAAATGGAATTATAGCTGATAAATCAGATGGAACTATAGCTGATGGATCAGATGGAATTATAACTGATGAAATCAAAGAAATCATAGCTAATGACTCAAATGGAATTATAGCTGATAATTCCGTAGCAATTATAACTGATGAATCCGTTGAAATGGTAGCTGACGAATCCAACAGAAATTTATCCGCTAAATCAGTTGAAATTACAACTGATGAATCCGAGACACAAAAAGATCCAAGCAATAACGAAACACAATCAATTTCGAAACAACCCAACAAAGACCCACCAAGAACTTCGACGAAAATCCAAATCGCGCAAAATCTCCAATTAACACCTAAACGGCACACTTCAAAAATTCCCAAATTTCATCCGGCACCGAAAAATCCACAAAAATCGCTGATACCAATCAAACGAACCAGTCACATACCGATACCGAAAAAATCCCCCTCTAAAACGGAAAACTGCGAAACAAAAGAAAACGAGTCTGCGTTAAATGGAAAAGATATCCGCGGGAATTTTCCTCAGAGGATTAATCAAAAAGATGCCACTAACGCGACTGATCGAAAAACTGACGTAGATCAAAAAAATCAACCTGGGTTGAGTCAAAAATACGAGACTAATGAAGTAGCTGGAAATGACGAAACGGATCTAAAAAATGTACAAAACACAACTAACATAATAATAGACGATATCGACGCGTCTGAAACCGCTGGTGATGAAATAAACCTTGAAAATCCGTACGAACCACAATTTACGTTAAACGCAAGACACATGCCGTTGGTGTACACCAAAAAAAGCTCGTTGGATTCCACCAGCTCGAAACAGTTGTCCTACACGAAATCCCTCGACAACGACAGCGAGTCCTCAGTGTCTGAAAGCAACGTGGAAGATTTGCTAGACTCGATAACTGACGACGACCTCGGGAGTCACGAAGAATTCGACGATGAGTTCGACGAAAATTTTAAAACTTTGGATGAACTCGAACCGGATAGGGAACTCAGTTTCAAAAATACCGTTTACTTTGAGGAGACATGTGAGACTGACGAAGAAGAGGAAGATGATACCAAAAGCAATGAAAATGTCACCAACGAACGAAATGTAAATTTAAACGATAAACAAACAAATAATTTGGAAAATATGGAGGTGAGATTGAGTGTCCCACAAAGAAAATAATTGTGTTGGTTTATACTAATTCAAGTTCATTATATAAAGTTAGTTGGCTTACTTCCAAACTACCATTTTTTGTAGCACTACAACTTTCCCCTAACGTTTACATTTTTGCCTTTAGAGACAAGCAAGACGATTTCTCGCAGAAGGTCACGTGGAAAGTTACCAACAAGCCGAACTGGCCGTCAGTCTAATTTCATTAAACATCCCTTCACGAGAGGCCCTAGAAGCCGTCAAAGAATGCAATTCGTTAGACGCGGCGATCGCGTACTTGCAACAAGATTGCGAACTGTGCGCCGGTAAATACCACATGAATCAGGTAAACCGACCATCACAAAAAAAAATCCAAATTACATGTTAAACTTGCAGATCGTTTCGATGCTGAAATGCGTTCATAGGTGCTGTCGAGAGTGCGCGAAGAATTACTTCACGATACAAATCACGGACAGGAACATAATGGACTGCACGTGTCCTTTCTGCAAGATGCCGGATTTAAATGACATTACCGAGGACGATTTGTCCGATTATTTCGGGAATTTGGACATCTTGTTGAAAGGCATTTTGGATGCGAACATACACGAGCTCTTTCAAAGCAAATTGAGGGATCGAACGTTAATGCAGGATCCAAATTTTAAATGGTGTGTTAAGGTAAGTTTTGTAAATTGAAAATTTGTGATAAGTACATTGAAAATTTTTAGTGTTCATCGGGTTTCATTGCGAATCCTCGACAGAAAAGATTAATATGTCCCGACTGTCGATCAGTAACATGTGCATTATGTAGACGACCGGTAAGTTATTGAACAATTTCTTACAATAAATGATTATTATTAATAATTATTATAGTGGGAAAAGCAACATGACGGATTATCGTGCGAAATGTTTGCTGAATGGAAAGATGCAAACGATCCGGATAATCAAGCCACGGGGGTGGCAAAGCATTTAGCCGTTCACGGCATAGACTGTCCGAAATGCAAATTTAGATATTCGCTATCGAAGGGCGGATGCATGCACTTCACATGCACGCAGTGCAAATTTGAATTTTGTAACGGCTGCGGGAAGCCTTTCACTATGGGAGCAAAATGTGGAGTCAGTTCGTATTGCGCCAAATTGGGATTGCACGCCCACCATCCGAGGAACTGCTTGTTTTACTTGAGAGACAAAGATCCAAAGGAATTACAGACCTTACTAAAAGTAAAAAATTCTTTAGAAGCTTACATTAACAATGACTTTCATCCCTTGAATACTGTCTTTAATATTTGCCTTAATAAATAATTTTATTTCAGGAACACAAAATTACTTTCGATAGCGATAGCCCGGGAGATAAAGAGGATAATGCCACAGCCGTTGCTAAATGTACAATACAATTACAAAAAGAAACACCGGCAGGTCTATTAGATGCAGTTTGCAGTAATGAAGTATTACCCGGACAAGCTGGACTATGCAGGTAATTACTATAAATTTTAAAACTGAAAACACCTCTCACAAAACAAAACTGATGTCTTAAATCATAAATTCTATTAAATTGTATCTTCGTTAATTGTACTTTACTGCATATGATAAAAAGTTCAATCAAATTGTAAATTGCAAACTGAGCATTTCAATTTTTTTTAAGAGTAATTTTGTTTCATATCAGTTTGTAAAATGTAGTTTTGTACGTCTTACAGGATGCACTATTTAGAGTATCTTTGTATTTTAATAAGAAAAAATAAAATCGATACGATAGAAATTTTGTCTACCGACGATTTAGAAACGGTCGTTCGACGAGCGGCTAAAAAATTACCTCCCAACGCTTTCGGAACGCCCAGAGACGTTTATCGAGAACGTCTCCTCCAGGTACATTAAAAAGTTCGAAAGGTGCAGATTGTTCTTAAATGTAATGAAACGAAACATAAGAGCAATGCGCAAGAATAAAATAACTGATGTATTGTGTTTGTTGTGTCAGGCTGCACTACATCGAATATTTAGTTGGGCTCATTGGTAGACACAAATTGGATCCCATTGGCATACTTGACTTGGTAGAGGTGTGCCAAGAACTGAAGAGACATGGTAAGGAACTACCAGAAAGACCACCAAATTGCACGGATTACGAATATCAAATTATATGTTCCAAGGTAGGAGTCTGTCAATGCGCCCATACTAAAACACAAACGCTTCAATAAAAATGTAGTGCAGCAAGTTTTTTTTTTTTTTTTTACATAGCACTAACAAAATTTGCCGTTTCATTAACAAATAAAATTAATAATCTTACTATACAAACAAACTAATTAATGTGTTTTTCCAGATTGTCACGGAAAAAATACCACTGGAATGAATCACAATACCTTAATAAAATATTTTTCTACATCTAATCTTTTATTTGTTGATATATACACTTGTATCTGAAAAATAAACGTCTGCACAAAAACAAAATTATTTTATCCATATTTAAGGTATCATTTTCAAAAAGTCTCTTAAAGACTCCGACTTTCTTTTATGTTTTGTGTTTAAAAGAGCTGTTAATTTAATCGAACTTTTCAATTTTTTGGCTTTGAGAATATTACGTTGGCTCAATGTAAGTTTTTTCTTACTCTTTGCGTCGTTTAAGTTTTGTTTAATAATTTTTTTATTGTTGGGAATTTCTAGCGGGACAACTTTCTTATGCTTTGCTAGGTTGTCCTTTACTTCATGGTTACATAACTTACAACTAATTATCTGAAAAATTTAAGATGTTATTTCAAAATTGAACAAAAATTTTAAAAAATTATAAACATTTGATACATGCTCGACATTTGATGATAAATGTTTCATTTAAGAAGATAAACAGTAGGATTTAACATCATTTAACAATAAGGAACTTGCAAAAAAATTTTTTTACTAAATGGATAAAACATTAAAAAATAAAGTACTCCTATTTTTGTATATTGGTTCTTTTCCAAAGATAGAAGCATAAAAAAATATTGAAATTTAAATTATAAAACATCCCGCTAAAACGCGACGTGACGTCATGGGCCATACACTAATGCGTGCGTTCAGTGACGTTCCAAAACAGTCCGTATTGACGCAAAATGAAGCGCTTGGCCTGGCTGAACGCGCCCATTACACAAATGTCAAATACGCTTAAAAGTCATGTGACCTATCGTTTTTCGCGCGCATAAAATTTGCCAACTTTTAACAATTAATTTTAGTCATATATGTAACTTTTAATAGTTTTTAGCAGATTATTTGTTCTTACCACATATATTTATGTGAAATAAGATATAATTTATTGATATTACACACAAGTTCCCCATTAAGAGGTCGGCAATTTATAGGTTAATTCTTAAATATGTTTCGTCTATGGTGGTGAGCATACATCAAGTCTAATGATAAATCGTAACTGCTAATTTTTAAATGTTAAATGATAAATATTAAATGTCGAGCATGTACCCACCTTTTACTAATACAAAAATGTGTATTTACCAATTTATTGCAATCACTGGGCATTTTATCGATAAATTTCCTTTGATAATTTGTAACACGTTTGCCATTTTCAACTTTTCTAAGCAATTTTTGAACAAATCGATTCCTTCTGGGAACCGGATCGATTTTAAACGTCGTAAATCGACTCGTACGCATCGTGCAGCATTTCGGGCACTTGACGCGACCGTTAACTGTCTTTTCCGGCAAACTTATTCCATTTTGTATTTGGATCTTTGCGAAATTCTGTCTGAAAAATTCGCTACAATACGACAACACGGCATGCACGTGGAAAACTTACGAGTAATGGAATTTTAAAATGTTGACGTCGTCGTAATCGTTCAATAAACAACTCACATTGTGTAGATATTTAAGCGAATTTACTGCGATCGAGTTGGTTAGTTTATCCGTTTGAAAACTAAGGTTAGGTTCGGTGTTTGTTTCCTGTTGCATTTTAAACGTTTGCACTCTCTATATCAAATATGTTCAAAATTCCAAAAAGTTGTAAAACTGGATTCATAGATAACACATACTGGATTAAACAAACACATGGCCCATTACTGACAAGCGGTAAAGTAGTTTCCTACGATTAATTGTCATATTTGGCATGTGGCACTCTCTTTCGGTGAACGTCAAACACATTAAAATTTTCGTAGTTATAAATAAATTAAATATTTCGAAACCGTTACCGTATGGTGAACCATTTCGTGTTTCTTCCTTTACTGGTTTTTGTATAATCCAATTGCACTTTTTTTTCTCGTTGGGATGGAAAATATTGATCTGTCTAGGCACATGGTGACGTAGAATCACGCCACTATCCCTACCCATTCACAGGCGGCTGTCATTGGCGGAACCGAGGTGCGTCAAACACACAGTATAGTAATTTCACCGTCGTGGATTGCCCTTTGCCTGTTGACTTTGTAGTATACGTGCGATTTGTGTATGTACGATCAAAATTCTCACCATTGTGCCAATTCGTTCGCTGCTGATAAGAAGATCGAAAAACCGTCTCAGAGATTCCAGATTAATTGGTGAGTCAGTCACGTTTTTTTCCTTTCCTTTAATCCTCCCAATCAGTTAAGTGTGGTTGGACGCGGTTTTGAGCGAAACGCGGTCGTTAATCATTGGTTATGTTAGGTAATGCATTTCGAGACGTATAAATAAATCCAAACAACCTTCGCAGACGATTATTTATACACATATGCAAATGTGTATATACAAATTTATGTAACTTTTATTTACCTTTTGTTTGTTATGCGGAATGCACGTGCACTTTTCACCTCGCGGCGAAATTCATCCTAATACTCGAGACAAAAACCGTGTGAATCGAAGCGAAAACTGTAAAATAATTTCGCACTTGCATTGTTTGTAAAAGTAGTAATTTGTATTCAGTTGACGTTTTGTGGCGTTTTGTGGTTATTTTGACAGCTGTCAAATGTTTACTAATAGGCGTTTTAAATTTTGTACAAATTCGGCGTATGAAAAATTGTATAGTAAAAATGACGTGTACGTACGTACAGGTGTAAGAATTTGTAACTGTAAGAGAGACGTGTTAAACTCCGACCTACGTATCGTCATTTTCATGCAAAATCGTAAATTTACCGGTGCAGAACTAAGTAAAGTGCATTTGAACTGGACTGAGTTAATCGTGGAAAACAGTTTAAAATAAAGATCCGATTAAATTTAATTAGGGGTTGGTGGGAGGAAACAGTTTCGGCAAACGGGATCGGGTCTAAGAGCAAAAGTTCAAAGGGCGCATGGAAAATCTTGTAAATGTATAAAGCACACACCAACCTTAATTAATGTATTGAGACTTTGAAAAATAATTGAAAATTCCGTTTCCGCAATCAGAACCGGCATTCTTGTGGTTTTAGAAATTTGAAATTAATGTAGGCATTTTCCACAGTCTAAACTGTGGTTTCTTCATCAGGGGAAATTTTATTAGTATTGGTATGGTACAAAGTGGATTAATCTATTTTTTAATATAACTTTGTTTCAAATTCTTGGCTACACACTTTGTAATTTTGAGCTACTTAGTGATCTAACACTAATCTAAATTATTTTTAAAACAATCATTTTATCATGTTTTACTGTCCATTCTTATTTTTTGCATTTTCTTTCTAAGAGTTTGCTGTTTACTGATGTCTATTTACCCGTCACCTTTTCTATTATTGCGTGTTTGGTCAATGTTTTCCTGGTTTCCCATCTCAACCAAAGTTGTTATTGATCAGTAATGTAATGAATGATATAAACGAGTGTCATCGGAAAGCTTTCCAAAGCCGCATAATTACGTGTATAACTAATATTGAAAGTTCCATCCCAGTCACGACGTATTGATATTAGTTATTATACAACTTGAGGTTACTATTATAACTACAACTTGTTTCATGTTGAGCGTTTGTAATATAAATGTATGTTTAAAATTTATTCCCCTTAACGAATTATATAAATTATTAATAATTTATTCACGTAATTATTTCACACGATCTAGTTGGATGTTCTATATAGTTTCTATTTCAATTCGACTTATCCCAATATACGTATTGCGTGGTATAGTTGTACGTGTTCTTTTAATGTATGTACTTAACTATTCCGCTCTAAAGACGACTCGGGGTCTTTGTCGAACTACCGCCCCATCTCTGTGTTCTCGGTCTTCTCTAAAAATCTGATTGGAAAGCGTTATCTCATGGTGTGCCGCAAGGAACCATTTTAGGGTCAATCTTCTTCATACTTTCTATTAATGATCTTAGAGAGTCGTTAAATAATTTTATAATATTATACAGGGTGTCACATTAGTGCGATATTCTTCGATATCTCCGTTGTTATGCAAAATACAAAAAATATTTTATGACAAAAGTTTTTTGAATTCATGGTCTCCACCACCTAAAATTATTTTCAGTTATACAGAGTGTTTCGTTTGTGCGCAACCACGAACAACTTTAAAATTTTAAATGGAACACCCTATATATTATTACATTTTTAAATTCCCTATGTAATTCTAATATATGTTTGTATAAGATAATATTTGTCTATGTCTATTCGTTTTTAAGATATTTGCATTTATTCGGAAATTTTGACAGCTGACGGTCTTCGGAAAAACGCCTATAGTTCAATAACGAAATACAGCAAGATCATGAAATTTTATGCAACGCTAGAGGGATCTTTAATGATAATATTAAAAGCATTAGAATTTTGATATGTAACACAACATACTTAGTAAATCTTCTTCTTTTTGAAACAATTGAAATGCGGAAAACTTTTTTTTTTTAAATGGAAGCGTTATATTTTTATGCATTAGTCGAAAGCAAAATTTAATTGTCTATTAATTTGAATAAGCCACATATATAGTTAAAATTAATAATTTTCGAGATATTGATGTATTTTTTAATTTTCGTAAATTGTCATCCCTCCTGAGAACCATAAATGTAATTTTTAAATGTTTTTTAAAACAAAG